>NW_018922897.1:136972-154461 GCF_002207925.1 Prunus avium
TAAATTGCACAAAACCAACTTTGAAATAACCCTTGAGACATTCATTTTGATGTAACAAAATCTCAAAATGAAATTGGAACAAAGATCACATCAAAATAATCTAGAACTTCACAAAAACACACTTCGAAAGATATATATATGTACTTGAGGCATTTTAACCAACCCTTGGTTTATAACTAGTACTCAAAGAGACAATAAAAAGATGAGTTTCAAGCCTTCAAAGAATCATTTACTTGAGATGATAGTGGCTAACTTGAGCAATTGAATGACAAGGAACAAGCCATTTGAGAGAAAGTACACATCTATTACAAGAAATTCAACATAATCAATTGAACAAGTTTTGTTCATACCAATTTTTAGAAAGTTATAATGGTTGCGTTTGGATGATCTTTGGATATGTTATAAAGAGGAGAATTTGGAGTAACTATCATGAAGAAACCATGGTGTTTTGAGCTTTTGAAATGAGTGTTTTGGATTGAAAACGAAAGAATGAACTAAGGTTGAAGACTATAAATAAGTTCCATTCTAAACGTTCCCAAGGTGGCTATAGAAGTCCGATCAATCTGACCTTTTGATATGTTATAGTAGACAGCATTTCAAACAACTTTGATGAAGGAAACAAAGTCATTTGAGTACAGGAAATCACAGAAACAAACTGAAACCGAGCATACTGCTGTGAAATCAGGAAATGGTAAACTTATTGTGATCATACCAACGTTTCAGAGCCTATACTAGTCAGATTGAGCTGAAATTTGAGTATGTTATAGGAATCATGTAAATGAACAACTGTTATGAAGAAAGTTTTCTCATTTGAGCTTCCGAAATTTGAGTTCTCGGCTGCTCCAAGGAAGTGACGAAATTTTGGATTTTGAAGAGGAACAAAAGAAGAATAAGGATGAAACTAAGGTGAATGAGTAAGAAAGGGATGATACAATGAATGATGAGGATAAGAGTAAATTCATGATTGAAGAGCCTTAATTAGACTAGGTGAGTCATCCATTTAGAAGAGGGTGATAATCCAATGAATTGGGGAGGAAGAGAATAAGAAAGAATCTTAGGCTAGGTGAGTCACCATTTCTAGACTAGGTGACTCATCCACCGTAGGTTTACAACTCATCCCAAAATCAGATTTTTGAAGAGAATGTAAGTAGGAAGGGGGGAAGAATGAAGGAAGGGAAGAAAGCTTTGGCTTACACGTTTGCTTTCTCTTCCTTTCTTTGCCTACAAGGGTATTTTGGTAATTATCCACACCTAGGGGTATTTTGGGTCATGTTTGTCCAACTTCAAATTAAACACACTTAATTTAATAATCTCAATCCAAAATCTCTTGATAAAATACCCATAATCATTCTCCACCATTATATTATTTTTCACTAAAATAGGAAAATCCACCTTGAATTTTTCGGGGTATTACAGTGAGAATGGGTTTGATTGAAGCAGTGGAGGTTGTAGTGGTTCAAATCAATGGTGGCTTCTCTAGGGTTCAAGTGGGTTGAGTGAGGCTCTGCGTGTTAAGGAAGAAGAGCTAAGATGAGGCTTTGCGTGTTCAACAAAGATGAGATGAGATGTGAGAGAGTTGGAGTCCGAAAATAAGTTCTTTCGAGTCCGATTCAGTGCGGCTGGGTATACACTAACACATCTAATTAGCCACTCAACCATTGACACATGTAAACTAATATAATATATATAGATAGAGAGAGAGAGAGAGAGAGAGAGAGAGAGAGAGTTTTGCTCTAATGCGGACGTCCGCATTTTGTTAAACTACGGTCGTCCACAAATTTGCCAATATATATGTATATACAAGTAAAAGCTTACATGCTGCCAGAGTACTTTCACCTTGGCAGAGGTGTGGGCCCTCCAAAAAGTATCCCAAATGTGGGAATATGGAGATGCAAAAGAAGAAGCAGTACCATTGGTTGCTCTCAAGGCTCTTGCAATGTGTTAAGCACTTTGTACTGTAAACTGCTATTTTTAATCAAGGCAAAAAGTCATTTTTGATTCCTGTAGTTTGTTCATTTTACCACTTTGGTCCATATCGTTTCAATTTGATCAATTTTGTTCATATAGTTTCAATTCTCAGCAATTCAAGGACAATCCCCAATTTTTTGTCAAATTACTGTAATATGGAGGGGCATTTCGGTCCAATCTTGCATCCCCTCCACAACTACTCCCTAGCCACCCAAGCAACCCCTAATGTAGCTTTTCTTATGCTTTCAAGTCTCAAGACCCACTTTATCTTGGGTTCATGTTTTTGGGCTTAATTGATTATTTGGCTCATTTCGCTATCACTTCATAGCATCAATAATTAAGAGGGCTAATGTTGAGGCCCAAAAAATCTCAATGAAGGTTCATGAATATTTTAGGCCCAATGCATTATCATACTATAAAAGAAGCCTAGCTAGTGTACACTAAGTGCCTATGCAAGTTTTGATGTTCACACCATGCCGAGTGAGACTACAATTTGGCATGTGGGGATGTCATGGTACATGTATACCAATCTCATATGCAAACCTGTAAGATATAACAATTTCACATGCCCAAGCTCACCTAGACCACTGCTTTGTCAAGCATTATCTAACACAACCCTAATCCACTGCAGTACAATGTAGCCCGAGCATAAACACGCAAATAACATGCAACACCAAGCAACTCCCTTTAGTGCCAAACCACCAGTTAAAATTTTATTTAAAAAAAAAAAAAAGAGTTTAACTTAAATAAAAATTTAAGTTTGGGTATTTTATTTTTGCTTGTAAAAAATATAAAAAATATAAAAATTGCAAATTGGGACTTCTTTGTTTTCTTTTCTGTTTAGTTATTTTCTTATAAGTTAGTCTCTTTTTTTTTTTGTGGTCAGTTAGTATCTTTCTTTGTGTCGTTAAAATTAAATTAAAAATTTATTATTTCACATTTAAAAATTTAAAAAAAAAGAGTAAATAGAAGCTTATCTTGTATCATCATTATCTCACGTGTAATCTTCATGTACTTATCTTGGTAGTGTTGTGTCATTATCTAGACTTTTGTAATTGTTAGATAATGTACTATTCATTCAATATAAATATAATACCACATCCATTGTTTCTTTGTGGACTTCGAGCATATCTTTCATGGTAATAAGAGCCTTTGATTAAAATATTTTTTTCTCAATCCTTTGTGTTTCTCATGGCCTCTTCCTCCTCTGTTGCTGATGATCTGCCTATTCCATCCCTTTCCAATGCGGTTACTGTAAAGTTGGATCGAAACAATTACCTTTTCTGACTCGCCCAAATCATTCGTCTTCTTAAGAGTCGGTGTCTCATCTCTTTTATTGACGATTCCTCTACTTTTCTTGTTGCTTTCCTTATTGATGACAAAGGTAAGCCAACCAATAATATCAACCCATCTTATGACGACTAGATCCAAAAGGATCAGTTAGTTCTCTTATGGATCAATGATTCTCTTAGTCACTCAATTCTTGCAACCGTGGCTCATTCCATGTCTGCTCGTGCTACTTAGGTAGCTCTTGAGAAACGTTACGCCTCTCAACATCAAAATCACATCCTACATCTTTGAAGTGAACTCCTAAATGTAGAAACTGATTTTCCTTTATATTATTCATATGATCATTATATATATATATATACAAGTCTGTAGATAATAATCTACAGTTACAACAAGCCATTATCATAATTTCATAAACATAAATATGGAGTTATGGCCTAATAACAACGTAACTGACAACTGACCATTTCATGTCATTAATAGGATTAACTATTGTAACTCCCTAATACTAAACACCGTCCGTGGCATCCTCCATATCTGATTTTTTTGGATCTTGTTAACGCCATTGCCGACAATCTCGCTTTGTCTGGCTCTTCGGTTCTTGAAGGTGATTTGGTGGCTGTGGTGATGAACAATGCTGTCAACTCAATGAAAACAAGATCAGTTTGGCATAGGCTCGCGAAATCGTGAAGCTTTACTGTTTAGCGTCGAACACCGCATCTCTTCTCATCTTACTCATGTGTCTAACTCTTCATATACTACTCTTATCACGTCCCGGATCGGCTCCGCCGTAGCACGATATTGTCCGCTTTAGGCCCCCCTATCTGCCCTCACGGTTTTGTTTCTGGGAACTCACGAGCAACTTCCCAGTGGGTCACCCATCGTAGGATTGCTCTAGCCCCAACTCGCTTAACTTCGGAGTTCTCATGACTTTGAAGCCAGTAAGCTCCCAAAAGGCCTTATGCTAGATGGAGGCGGACATATACATATAAGGCACATCACACCCCCTCTTCGTTGGTCGATGTGGGATCTTACAACTCTTGTTGCTGCTCGTGGGTGTAAGACATCTCGTGGTTGTGGCTCTTTTTCCTCCTTTTGTGGTAGTAATTGCAACTTCTTTCGTAGTTCTTTTTCACCTAATTTTGGTGGTTGTGCCGCTGGTTTCTCTCACGGTTTTAGTTTCTCACAGACTGGTGTTCTTGGCTCTTCTCATGTTGCTTATGCATCTTTTTATCATGATGGTTCTTCTTCTGGTTATGTGCAGGTTCAGTGCCAAATTTGTGGTCGGCTTGGCCACTCTATGATTATTTGCTATAATCATTTGAACCTAGCTTATGAAAGGCATGTTCCTCCTCAGCGTCTCACTGCCAAGGTTGCTCATAATGCCTCTTTCTATGCTGCTTAACCTTAGCTTTTGAATACTGGTACAAACTCGCATGTTACTTCTGATTTAAGTAATGTCTCTCTTTCCAGTGAATATTATGGGCACAATCAAGTTTGTGGTGTGCTCGATGGAACATGTTTACATATTAGTAATATTGGTCATTCCTCCATTTCTACTCTTCATAAATTATTTTCCCTTAACAATATTTCACATTGTTCTGATTCTTCTAGTCATCTTTTGTCTGTTAACCGTTTTTCTCAGGACAATCAATGTTTTCTTACCTCCAGTTTTCCAGATTTCACTAGGATTTTAGTTTCCAGATTTTTAGTAGGATTTGATTTAAGTTTCCTAGTTTATTTTTACTTAGTTTCTTGGTGGATTAGGATTTTTGTTTTAGTAAGGGATTTTTATCTTATTGTCTCTAGGTTTTAGTTTGCTATAAATATCCCCCATGTAGTTCTTTAAAATTCAGTTGTTGAGATATAAAGAAAAGCTTATTTTCTGTTTCCCATTGTTTTCGCTTCCACTAAATTACCCAAATACTCAATTCACCTGTGTCCTACATCAGCTATTCTATTGTCTTCTTATTTTCAAAGTTATCTTTTAGTTCTCACATCTTAGGAATATGAAATCAATAAAATTTCTTGGGAACTATAATTAGATTTTCTAACCAATCAATGCACGAAACAAACAAAAAGAAGACAATATTGATTTTAAATTTAGAGCCTCATCATATGACACCTTCAAAGACTGATATGTTATCCTTACAGAAGCAACAAATTTATATGAAGATAATTAGTGCCATTCTTTAGCAGGCAAGTACTTTGTAATAATTGGATAAACATTTCCTTGAAAAATGAATTCCATTATGTGTGGTAGATGATATATCGGAAAATCTAGAAAGTCTAGAAAAACTATTTGAGTATTAGTCTTACTTTCATAGGAAAATCTAGAAAAACTACATTACAAAAAACTTTTAATACTAAATTTTAAAATAAGTTTATTAGAACAAGGAAAGAGGCCATGGAGGCTGGGAGGGAGCTTGAATGGCATCCACACTTGTATTGATTAGTTAAGATCCTTAGTGGCCTATTTCCCAAAAAGATGAAATGAATTGTAATTTTAAAAATAAATAAAGAAAATTAAAGTAAATGGAAAAAACTTACACTATTCAGATTGTTTGTAACCTTGGCTAAGTCAGTCACACACTCATCCAACTTGTCCTGTTGTTCAGAAGTTCTCCGCCTATTGAACAAGTCAGCAATTTCAGGTCCAACCGAAACAGAAGTGAGTACATTAGCCGTTGTTATTATCCCCCACATCCATTACTCTACCCTAAAAACCTTTGATTTTTTCACTTGAGGGGAAGAGTTTTGAGAGAGAGGAAAATCGCTCCATCAGTTAGGGTTGGGGTTGGGGTGTTAGAGATTTAGGGATTGGGTGTTACGGATTTAGGGATTTATAATAGGAATAACTCCATTGTTTGGGAATAGATACAAGTTAGACTCTAAGATTTCAAACAAGATGCGTTGAGCCTCATTTCTTTGAACTTTAGTTGACGAGTATTTTGTTTTTGTTTTTTTATGAAATTTTTCATAATTTTTTTCTTATTTACACGCAAATAAATAAAAAATTTAAATAAAAAGAAATACATTTCTAGTAACTAGATGTTTAACCTTGACTTTATGACTTTACAATTTATTTGATGTCGTTTGATTAAACAATAAATAAAGTCAATGTATAAGCGTCAAAAGTATAAACTAAGTGATTAGTATTTTTCTTCTTGATTATGTGTTAAATAGAAAATAAAGGCCTTGTTTGGTGATATAAACAATTGTTAACCTAAACCATAAACCCTAAACTTTCTTTCTGCTCTTGTCGTGCGCATCTCATCCCCCTCCTTTCTCTCTTCTTTCTTTTCTCTTTTTATAAGTCAGCCACACACGTATCCATCATGTTCTGCTGCTCGGAACTTCTCTGCCTGTTGAACAACTCAGCAATTCCAATTCCAATCGAAGCAGAACTGAATACATTAGTCGTTGTTATTATCCCCGCATCCTTTGCTCTACCCCGAAGGCCTTTGATTTTTTTCCCTTGAGGGGAAGAGTTTTGAGAGAGACAAAAAGCGCTTCAAAGGAAAATCTAGAAAAACTACATTACAAAAAACTCTTAATACTAAATTTTAAAATAAGTTTACCAGAAGAAGAAAAGAGGCCATGGAGGCCGGGAGGGAGCTTGAATGGCATTCACTTTGCTCCACAACACTTGTACTGATTCGTTAAGCTCCTTAGTGGCCTATTTCCCGAAAAGATGAAATAAATTGAAAATTTTAAAATAAATAAATAAAATTAAAGTAAATGGAAAAAACTTACACTATTCAGATTGTTTGTAACCTTGGCTAAGTCAGTCACACACTCATCCAACTTGTTCTGCTGTTCAGAAGTCCTCCGCCTGTTGAACAAGTTAGCAATTCCAGTTCCAACCGAAGCAGAAATGAGTAGATTAATCGTTGTTATTATCCCCGCACCCTTTACTCTAACCCGAAGACCTTTGATTTTTTCCCCTGAGGGGAAGTGTTTTGAGAGAGACAAAAAGCGCTACATATAAAAATCTAGAAAAACTACATTACAAAAAACTCTTAATACTTAATTTTAAAATAAGTTTACGAAAACAAGGAAAGAGGCCGTGGAGGCCGGGAGGGAGCTTGAACGGCATCCACTTTGCTCCGCAACACTTGTATTGATTCGTTAAGCTCCTTAGTGGCCTATTTCCCAAAAGATTAAATAAATTGTAAATTTTAAAATAAACAAAGAAAATTAAACTAAATGGAAAAAACTTACACTATTCAGATTGTTTGTAACCTTGGCTAAGTCAGTCACACACTCATCCAACTTGTTATGCTGTTCAGAAGTTCTCCGCCTGTTGAACAAGTCAGCAATTCCAGTTCCAACCGAAGCAAAAATGAGTACATTAATCGTTGTTATGATCCCAGCATCTTTGACTCTAACCCGAAGGCCTTTCATTTTTTCCCTTGAGGGGAATAGTTTTGAGAGAGACAAAAAGCGCTCCATAGGAAAATCTAGAAAAACTACATTGCAAAAAACTCTTAATACTAAATTTTAAAATAAGTTTACCAGAAGAAGAAAAGAGGCCATGGAGGCCGGGAGGGAGCTTGAATGGCATTCACTTTGCTCCACAACACTTGTACTGATTCGTTAAGCTCCTTAGTGGCCTATTTCCCAAAAGATTAAATAAATTGTAAATTTTAAAATAAACAAAGAAAATTAAACTAAATGGAAAAAACTTACACTATTCAGATTGTTTGTAACCTTGGCTAAGTCAGTCACACACTCATCCAACTTGTTATGCTGTTCAGAAGTTCTCCGCCTGTTGAACAAGTCAGCAATTCCAGTTCCAACCGAAGCAAAAATGAGTACATTAATCGTTGTTATGATCCCAGCATCTTTGACTCTAACCCGAAGGCCTTTCATTTTTTCCCTTGAGGGGAATAGTTTTGAGAGAGACAAAAAGCGCTCCATAGGAAAATCTAGAAAAACTACATTGCAAAAAACTCTTAATACTAAATTTTAAAATAAATTTAGCAAAATAAGGAAAGAGGCCATGAAGACCGGGAGGGAGCTTGAATGGCATCCACTTTGCTCCGCAACACTTGTATTGATTCGTTAAGCTCCTTAGTGGCCTATTTCCCAAAAGATTAAATAAATTGTAAATTTTAAAATAAACAAAGAAAATTAAACTAAATGGAAAAAACTTACACTATTCAGATTGTTTGTAACCTTGGCTAAGTCAGTCACACACTCATCCAACTTGTTATGCTGTTCAGAAGTTCTCCGCCTGTTGAACAAGTCAGCAATTCCAGTTCCAACCGAAGCAAAAATGAGTACATTAATCGTTGTTATGATCCCAGCATCTTTGACTCTAACGCAATTCCAGTTCCAACCGAAGCAAAAATGAGTACATTAATCGTTGTTATGATCCCAGCATCTTTGACTCTAACCCGAAGGCCTTTCATTTTTTCCCTTGAGGGGAATAGTTTTGAGAGAGACAAAAAGCGCTCCATAGGAAAATCTAGAAAATCTACATTGCAAAAAACTCTTAATACTAAATTTTAATATAAGTTTACCGAAACAAGGAAAGAGACTATGGAGGCCGGGAGGGAGCTTGAATGGCATCCACTTTGCTCTGCACCACTTGTATTGATTTGTTAAGCTCCTTAGTGGCCTATTTCCCGAAAAGATGAAATGAATTGTAAATTTTAAAATAAATAAAGATAATTAAAGTAAATGGAAAAAACTTACACTATTCAGATTGTTTGTAACCTTGGCTAAGTCAGTCACACACTCATCCAACTTGTTATGCTGTTCAGAAGTTCTCCGCCTGTTGAACAAGTCAGCAATTCCAGTTCCAACCGAAGCAAAAATGAGTACATTAATCGTTGTTATGATCCCAGCATCTTTGACTCTAACCCGAAGGCCTTTCATTTTTTCCCTTGAGGGGAATAGTTTTGAGAGAGACAAAAAGCGCTCCATAGGAAAATCTAGAAAAACTACATTGCAAAAAACTCTTAATACTAAATTTTAAAATAAATTTAGCAAAATAAGGAAAGAGGCCATGAAGACCGGGAGGGAGCTTGAATGGCATCCACTTTGCTCCTATTGGTTGGGATTGAGGTTGGAGTGTTAGAGATTGAGGAATTGGGTGTTACGGATTTAGGGATTTATAATAGGAATAACTCCATTGTTTGAGAATAGATACAAGTTAAACTCTAAGATTTTAAACAAGGTGCGTTAAGCCTCTTTCCTTTGAACTTTAGTTGACGTGTTTTTTGTTTTTGTTTTATTGTGAAACTTTCTTCAATTTTTTTCTTATTTACAAGCAAATCAATAAAAAGTTTAAATAAAAAGAAATACATTTCTAGAAACTAAATGTTTAACCTCGACTTTATAACCTTTCAATTTCTTTGATGTTGTTTGATTAAACAATAAATAAAGTCAATGTATAAACGCCAAGAGTATAAACTAAATTGTTAGTATTTTTCTTCTTGATTATGTGTTAAATAGAGAATAAAGGCCTTGTTTGGTGATATAAACAATTGTTAACCTAAACCCTAAACTCTCTTTCTGCTCTTGTCGTGCCCATCTCATTGCTCTCGTTTCTCTCTTCTTTTTTTTTTTTTTTCTTTTCTATCTTATGTGTGGTTGTGATACATTTTTCTCTCTTCATTTCCTTTTATAACTCAGCCACACACTTATCCATCATGTTCTGCTGCTCAGAAGTTCTCCGCCTATTGAACAAGTCAGCAATTCCAGCTCCAACTGAAGCAGAAATAAGTATATTAGTCGTTGTTATTATCCTCGCATCGTTTACTTTATCACAAAAGCCTTTGATTTTTTCCCTTGAGGGGAAGTGTTTGGAGAAAGAGGAAAAGTGCTCTATTGGTTGGGATTGAGGTTGGAGTGTTAGAGATTGAGGAATTGGGTGTTACGGATTTAGGGATTTATAATAGGAATAACTCCATTGTTTGAGAATAGATACAAGTTAAACTCTAAGATTTTAAACAAGGTGCGTTAAGCCTCTTTCCTTTGAACTTTAGTTGACGTGTTTTTTGTTTTTGTTTTATTGTGAAACTTTCTTCAATTTTTTTCTTATTTACAAGCAAATCAATAAAAAGTTTAAATAAAAAGAAATACATTTCTAGAAACTAAATGTTTAACCTCGACTTTATAACCTTTCAATTTCTTTGATGTTGTTTGATTAAACAATAAATAAAGTCAATGTATAAACGCCAAGAGTATAAACTAAATTGTTAGTATTTTTCTTCCTTATTATGTGTTAAATAGAGAATAAAGGCCTTGTTTGGTGATATAAACAATTGTTAACCTAAACCCTAAACTCTCTTTCTGCTCTTGTCGTGCCCATCTCATTGCTCTCGTTTCTCTCTTCTTTTTTTTTTTTTTTCTTTTCTATCTTATGTGTGGTTGTGATACATTTTTCTCTCTTCATTTCCTTTTATAACTCAGCCACACACTTATCCATCATGTTCTGCTGCTCAGAAGTTCTCCGCCTATTGAACAAGTCAGCAATTCCAGCTCCAACTGAAGCAGAAATAAGTATATTAGTCGTTGTTATTATCCTCGCATCGTTTACTTTATCACAAAAGCCTTTGATTTTTTCCCTTGAGGGGAAGTGTTTGGAGAAAGAGGAAAAGTGCTCTATTGGTTGGGATTGAGGTTGGAGTGTTAGAGATTGAGGAATTGGGTGTTACGGATTTAGGGATTTATAATAGGAATAACTCTAGTTTGGGAATAGATACAAGTTAAACTCTAAGATTTTAAACAAAGTGCGTTGAGCCTCTTTCCTTTGAACTTTAGTTGACGAGTCTTTTGTTTTTGTTTTTTTGTGAAACTTTCTTCAAATTTTTTCTTATTTACATGCAAATCAATATAAGGTTTATATAAAAAGAAATACATTTCTAGCAACTAGATCTTTAACCTCGACTTTATAACTTTACAATTTATTTGATGTTGTTTGATTAAACAATAAAGTTAATGTATAAACGCCAAGAGTATAAACTAAATTGTTAGTATTTTTCTTCTTGATTATGTGTTAAATAGAGAATAAAGGCCTTGTTTGGTGATATAAACAATTGTTAACCTAAACCCTAAACTCTCTTTCCGCTCTTGTCGTGCCCATCTCATTGCTCTCATTTCTCTCTTCTTTCTTCTTTTTTTTTTTCTTTTCTATCCTATGTGTGGTTGTGATATATTTTTCTCTCTTCATTTCCTTTTATAACTCAGCCACACACTTATCCATCATGTTCTACTGCTCAGAAGTTCTCCGCCTGTTGAACAAGTCAGCAATTCCAGCTCCAACCGAAGCAGAAATGAGTACATTAGTTGTTGTTATTATCCCCGCATCATTTACTCTACCACAAAGGCCTTTGATTTTTTCCCTTAAGGGGAAGAGTTTTGAGAGAAAGGAAAAGCACTCCATCGGTAGGGGTTGGGGTGTTAGGGATTTAGGAATTGGGTGTTACGGATTTAGGGATTTATAATAGGAATAACTCCATTGTTTGAGAATAGATACAAGTTAAACTCTAAGATTTTAAACAATGTGCATTGAGCCACTTTTCTTTGAACTTTAGTTGACGAGTCTTTTGTTTTTGTTTTATTGTAAAACTTTCTTCAATTTTTTTCTTATTTACAAGCAAATCAATAAAAAGTTTAAATAAAAAGAAATACATTTCTAGCAACTAAATGTTTAACCTCGACTTTATAACCTTACAATTTATTTGATGTTGTTTGATTAAACAATAAATAAAGTCAATGTATAAGCGTCAAGAGTATAAACTAAATTGTTAGTATTTTTCTTCTTAATTATGTGTTAAATAGATAATAATGGCCTTGTTTGGTGATATAAACAATGGTTAACCTAAACCCTAAACCTTCTTCCCGCTCTTGTCGTGCGCTTCTCATCGCCCTCCTTTCTTTTCTCTTTTTTCTTTTCTCTCTTATGCGTGGTTGTGATATATTTTTCTCTATTCATTTCCTTTTATAAGTCAGCCACACACGTATCCATCATGTTTTGCTGCTCAGAAGTTCTCCGCATGTTGAACAAGTCAACAATTCCAATTCCAACCGAAGCAAAAGTGAGTACATTAAATCCCATTTCAAAATTAGTCAAGGGTGTAGCAATGCCTTCACAGAGATGGGTTTCAGAAATTGGAAGAAGAAAGAAAGAATTAGCAATCATATTGGAGGTGTTGGAAGTGTTCATAATCAATCTAGACAATATTGTATAGATCTTGTGAATCAGAAGCAACACATCCAAATAGTTTTGGGCAAGCAATCAGACCAAGCTCGTATTGATTATCGTATTTGCTTGACAACTTCTCTTGATTGCGTGAGAGTTTTGTTGAAGCAAGGTCTTCCTTTTCGTGGCCATGATGAGAGTGACACTTCAAACAACAGGGGGAATTATTTGGAGCTCTTACAATTTCTTGCTGATCATGATGAGAAAGTTAAGGCGGTTGTGTTAGAAAATGCTCCAGGGAATCTCAAGCTAATAGCTCCAACAATTTAAAAAGATCTAGTGAATGCTTGTGCCACTGAAACTATTAAGAAAATCATTAAGGATATGGATGGTCAATAAAAGAACAGATGACAATGGTTGATGAATCACAAGATGTGTCAATAAAAGAACAGATGACAATGGTGTTTTGTTATGTAGACAAAAGTGGGGATGTAATTGAAAGGTTTGTGGACATTCAACATGTTAGTGACACTACATCAAAATCACTAAAGGAGGCTATTGAGACATTGTTTTCAAGAGAGGAATTGAGCATTTCTATGCTAAGAGGACAAGGATATGATGGAGCTAGTAATATGAAGGGTGAGTTTAATAATCTTAAAACACAGATTTTCAGAGAAAATCCTTGTGCCTATTATATTCATTGTTTTGCACATCAACTTCAATTAGCTCTTGTGGCTGTGACAAAGGGAAATGTTGATATTGCCACTTTCTTCACATCTTGCAATAGCTTGGTTAATATTGTTGGAGCATCGTGTAAGCGTTGTGACATACTTAGAGATAAACTACAAAAGGATATTATGGAAGCTCTTGAAAAAGATACTCTTCCAACATGGCAAGGCTTAAATCAAGAAACTTGTCTCAAGCGTCTCGGTGATACACGTTGGAACTCACATTATGGTACATTACTTAGTATCATTTCTATGTTCAAATCTGTGGTGAAAGTGCTTGAATTGATTATTGAGGATGGCTCCATTGATAATATAGGTTAAGCAAATAGGTCATTGAGAGATATACAATCTTTTGAGTTTGTATTTCATCTATTTTTCGTGAGATCTATATTGGGAGTCACAAATGATTTGTCACAAGCATTACAAAGGATAGACCAAGATATTGGGAATGCAATCACTTTAGTCAAAGATTGCAAGGACCAACTACAACACATGAGAGATAATGCATTTGAAGCCTTGCTTAATCCAGTATCTTCCTTTTATGGCAAACATGATGTTGAGGTTCCAAACATGGATGATGCATATATAGCTCAATGGAGATCACATCGGAGAGCTCCTAGAATAACACATCGCCATCATTATCGTGTGGATATCTTTATTCAAATCATTGAGTGGCAACTTGTGGAATTAAATCATCGTTTTAGTGAGGTGTGTGGGAGCAAATATTTTCGTCTCCAATCAGAGCACGCCACGTGAAAAAGAAGATTATCCCTTAAATTAATTAATTAAACCATTTATTGAGATAATTAATTAATCTGGATAATATCTTAATTATATGGTATTATCTCATAATTAATAAAGATAATATCATTAATTGGGATATTATCATAATAAAGGGATATTATCTTATAATTAATGAGATAATATCAATAATTTGGTTATTATCTTATCAAAGGGATAATATCCTAATTATGAGATATTATCTTATAATTAACGAGATAATTCAGATATTATCAAGTATGACTCGATCTCTATGAAACCCTAGCCCCGAGGCTCCTATAAATAGATGGGTTTATTCATCATTCAAGGTACATCTAAACCTACTCCTGATACCCGAGAAAATACCCGAAGCTCGCTCTCTCTCCCTCTCCACTCTCTAATCTCCATATCTTCTCCACACGGCTCCGGCCACAACACACGGCTCCAGCCGCCCGGTTCACACCATACATACAACTCCGTACCCTTTGCTTAGCTATTGTTTTCCCACAAACACTCGAACTAACTTAGGCATCAGAGGGCCTTTGGCCAACACCCCCCGGGTGTAGTCTATTTACTCCAATCTTTTTTACAGGAATCGAGAAGGAGAGAGAAGAAAGATCGAAGGTTGACGGATCTAGAAGCAAATATTCTCCCGCGAGATTATTTGAACAAACGTTTGGTGCTTTCATTGAGAGCACGAGTTATACTCAACGCGTGCTCAAGGAATCCGTTCCTCCTATTTTCCAAATCCATCGAAGCCTTCCAAACAACCATGGTTGGAAGCAAGCGCACGAGGAGCAAGACCGCCTCGATGGCTCAATCCGTGACGGCCCAAAGTTACTCCTCCCACGATCCCGCGATCAACATGGTGGCGCCATGTTGCATTCCTAAGAGGACACAAATTAATGTGCAAACAACCAATTAAAAATACCCGCAAGTGCACGAATCTATTGAAGTACACCACCTTTAGCCGCCATGAACCCGCAACAAACCACCGCGCCACCTGCCGGACCCGCGGTTGGGAAAACCGCACTAGCTGTCGTCGTACCATCTCAAGGCCCCGAGGCCGGATCTAGCCATCTTCATGGCACCGTCGCCGAACATGGTGGAACCTCCCATCAGGGTGGGCTCACTACCACTGCCGAATTTGGCCCAATCTTGGAGCAACTCCGGTCAGTCCCTCCATTGCCTCCGCGCCCGACGCATGCTCCCGCTCACACCGCTCATGAAACCCTAGCCCGTGTGCAATTGGGCTCCACACACTTCTCTCCTCCCGATCCACGAAGTCAAGTAGACCTTAATCTGAGAGTTGACCAGCTAACTCAGAGAATGGACGACCAAAACAATTTGATGAGTCGACTCCTCAGCCAAATAAACTTGGCACAAAACCTTGGCCTTGGACAACAGGGCGAAGAGAGAAGGATGGACGAGCGCGCCGATACGCAGTTCGATGGGAACCAAGCAAATCGAGCAGGAGTAAGCAGACAAGGAGATGGACAACAACGTGGTTAGCTTGCCGACATGTCACAAGCATCTGCGAGCCACACTTAGAGCAGACGAAGTCTCCCATCCAGACTGAATTTAAGGACCAACGTGCGAGAAAGGCTGGGCCCACGACTTAACATCCGCGCCCGCCTGGGCCCGCAGGGAAACGTTCTTGAAAGGCTAGGCTCCCAGAGAGGTCAACCTGATGGCCATTGCAATGAGGATAGTGAAGAAAGGCACTCTGCTGCTCGCTCACAGAGAAATGTTCACGAAAGGCTAGGCTCTCAGGGAGGTCAACCAGATAACTCTCACGATGAGGACCGTGAAGGAAGGCGCTCCGCTGCTCGCTCTCGAAGAACCAATTCTCACCACCAAGCTACAGAGAATCCCTCGCAAGCGCAGTCTACCAACACGCCGCCGAGAAGGTCAACCCTTGCAAACCAACGAGGAAGTCAATCAGCGTCGTCCAAATCGCCAAGGTCGCCCACGTGACCAACTAGCCATGTGTGTGGAAGACGTTGAGAAGCTTGTAAAAAACCGACTTCGAGACTTAAAGGTTGGCGGAAATTTCGAAGATGCATTACGCATGGAGGTAGACCAAGAAAACTCCTCACCTTTTACCGCCGAAATTGAGCAGGCTGCTCCCCTGAAACGATTCTCAACTCCCTCTTTCACATGCTTTAAAGGGGATTCCGATCTTGAAAGTCATCTGAAGCATTTCAAAAGCATTATGATCCTCCATAAGGTTGAAGACGCATTAATGTGCAAAGTGTTTGTAATGACTTTGCTAGGAGTAGCTCAGGACTGGTTCTACACCTTGCCATCCGGGTCGATCAGCAGCTTCAAGGAGCTTGCTTATGTCTTCACCAAGGAATACACTTCTTACCGGACGATTAAGAAGAACCCTGACCACCTGTTCAACTTGCACAAGAAGTCCGATGAATCCCTTCGAGACTACATCAAGAGGTTCAAGGCAGAGAGAGCAAAAATCGTAGGATGTGATGACCAAGTTGCGTCTTCTGCGTTCAAGAGGGGCTTGCCAACTGAGTGTGAGCTGTATCGTGAGCTTACCATCTCTCCCTGCCAAACACTGGTAGAAGTTTTCGCTGTTCTTTCCAATGAAGTGTTCACAAATTGCCGAAAAGAAGGCTGCCAAGCAAGCTGATCAATCATCTGAGCAGGCAAGCCCAAGGAACGAAACAACAAGGATGAAGGCAAGCGCAGATCACAGCCTCAAGAAAGTGCTCTAGCAGCTGAGAGCTACACCAAGTTCACTATCCCGATTCATCAGATCCTAGCCCAAGTAAAGGACATGCCTTGGTTGAAGAAACCATCGCCTTTGAAGGGAAACCCAACCAAGAAAGATACCAGTAGATACTGCGCATTCCATGGAGGGCACGGTCATTACACAAACGACTGCTTCGCCTGGAAAAGGCACCTCGAAGAGCTGGTCAGAGATGGCCATTGCACGGAATTCATTACTAGGGGGTCTATCCAGCAAATCAAGGATTGTGATGCAGCTGCCAATGAGCCTCCACGAAAAAGTCATACGGATCAACACGATTCTAGCAGACTCCAAGAGTCTGGGCTGACCATCAGGGAGCAGAAGAGAAAGATCAAGCAAGCGACTTTCGTCTCTCAAGCCGTCACCAGCTACCCAGTCATGGAAGACGATCCTGGCATCATCTTTTAAGGCAAAGAAGTTCTAAGACAATGGAATGCACATCACCTCCAGGGGTATTATCCATGAAGCTCCTCACCTATCAGCTCGCCTCCAAGCAGGCGGCCGAGCCTCCCTCACCTTCATTGAAGCCAAGTTACTTTTGATGTTACCCGTGCAACTCATCTCTTTTGTTCAATAAAGCAATGTAGTCGCATAGACATCAATACAAGTTTAAGCTGTTCTTTCCAATGAAGTGTTCATAAAAGCAATCGACACGTCTCCGGACATCGGCCAAACGGGCCACTCTCATCGACACGTCTCCAGACGTAGGCCAAACGGGCCACTCTCATCGACACGTCTCCGGGCGTCGGCCAAACGGGCTACACTCATCGACACGTCTCCGGACGTAGGCCAAACGGGCCCCACTCATCGACACATC
>NW_018922897.1:171898-186077 GCF_002207925.1 Prunus avium
GGATGTTTCCTGTTTTATCTTCTCTTGCCTTCTTCCATAGAACAGCTCGATCGATTTCTTCAATATCAGGCATGGTTTCTACCAATTGGTCCTCTAAACCAACATATCCTTTTCTAGACAACCTATGGTTGTACTCCAATTTCTCCCTCCTCTGTTTCTGCTCAGTATGCTTAGCCTCAAATTCTGGGGTTAACCTTGAAGCTACAAAGGTATCCCACTGCGATTTCTCTATGAACTTATAAAGCGCAGGGGTTTCTCTTAACCTCTCACTGTCATGTGCGAATGGAAGGATATACTGCCTAGTTACGTTATACTTGAAATCCTTCCATTTTTTGGCGGCAGATGACAAGACCATGTTCTTGTACCTATCCCCAATAACATAGGACATTTGAACAGCTTCCCAAATCTGCTCATTCACGTCCTTGGGCAATTGAGTCCATTTCTTGTGCACAAGAGGGACTCTGGTGCGTGCCAAAACACCAATGTAAGACTGCATCTCAATAGCAGCCTTGCCATGTTGTCTGCCCTTTTTATTGAACTCAACCACAGGCTTAACCTTCTCAATTTTCCTCTTCACAACACGGCTCATTGTGCTGATACCTGTTGTTAATATTATGTTAACTCGCAATTGTACGGGGCAATTAGTAGTATAGCAAGACAAGTACGAGGTCGTACCCACGAAGACTGAGAAGTTAAAACTAGTTATGTACTTAGATTCCCAAATTCAAGAAAGTAGGAGGTTATGTCTAAAACAGAATTTAAAACAAGAGTGGTTGTGATTGTTGAACAAAAGAAGCAAAATGAAATTTCAAACAAAAACAAGTAAACAAATGTAACAAAGAGTGGTTTTAAGAGTTGGAAAACAGATTTTGAGACTAGGGCATTCGAATCACCATAACAATTCAATTCTGGGTTATAAAGATTCAAGTAACAAGTCTAATTCAGATTCAAAGATTGATTCTAGCTAAAGTATGATTAGGCCATGGTGTTTGGTCCTAACCTTGTGTTCCTAATTCCCTAATTTGATCATTTATTGTCTAACCTAAAATTAAGCATTAGGAACCCATTAAGCATAGAAGAACATTTTAAACAACCAAGTATGTATCTAATCCCTGTTGTCGAATGTCCATACATACTCTTCCTATTCATAGTTCAATTCGAATTAAAGCATGGTGTATACTCGTAATTCAAACCAAGATAGTTAACAAACAAGTTCTAATGGTGATCAATCATCCAAACAAGCATGTTAACTTATAAGCATAATGAATAAGAACATGAATCATGAATCAAACTTGAAACTCCAAACTTATAAACCCAAAATATTCATGTTAGGTTACATCGAAGCCCTAGATATGGATTTAGCTACTCATAATGGAAAAGAGACGTGAACAGAAATGAGAAAACATAATGAATGCAATAAGACTAGAAAAACCCTTTTTCTGAAGTTCTTGTGGTGTCCAAGGCTTCTCCAAGTGCTTCCCCACTTCTAATGCTTCTCCAAGAGCTTCCCCACTTCTCGAAAGATGATGAAGGATATGGAGGTGATTTGGGATGAGTTTGAGTGAGTGGTGATGGCTAAAGAAGATGAAATTCGTAGGGAAATGGAAGAGAAGAAAGCTGGAGCTGTTTTGGTGATTGTTGGAGTGTTTGGGATTGTGAGAGTGTTTGAGAATGGTTGGAGTGAATTGTGGGGTTGTGAATCCTAGGATTTGTTGTGTCTTGAATGTGGAATGGATGTGGTATTTATAGGGAGAGGAGAGTGATAAATCTGAATTCAATATGGCTAATCCATACAACACTTGCATTATAAAAGATGAATTGGTGGATGCACTTCACTAATGCATACAACACTTGCAATATAAAATCTGAATTGGTTGATGCACTTCACCAATAAATCCCACCAACAGCCCTAGCTCATCTTCATGTCACCATGACCAAGCCTCCAACCAGCTACAATAGCTCATGCCTAGCTCACCATGACCAAGCTTCCAACCAACTCATCCTCATGTCAGCATGACCAGCAACTTCAAGGGCTTACAACTTGGGCTAGGCTGAATCAAATGAAGACTTTAAGATGTCCATTGTGAAGTTAAGAATGTGTATGATCCAACCACACAAGTATTGGCCCAATCCAAGCTCGGAGAAGGAAGTTAAGGCCAAAACAAATTGCTAACTCATTTTGCACGCTGATAAAATCCATCCTGAGCATGGCTCTGTGTTTGCTAGGTAACAGACTCCACAATTATCCAATGGGGCTCTTCGAGGGTTTGCTTTGAATTGATTTTCCTTCTTCAACTTGAGCCTTTGAAACTGATACTGATTTGGCTTCATCCCTTTGAGCCTTTGAAACTGATTTGGCCTCTGACGCTTGAGCTTCCTTGTTTTGAGATTTCAAAACCATTTTTAATTAATATGCAAGAAAAACAACGTCGGTTATTAAAAAATAAACGACGTAATAATAAAGAAACAACGTCCTAAAAATACAGACGTTATATATCATTAGGACGACGGTTGTAAAACAACACCGTCGTCGTAAATAAAAACCACGACGGTAACACTAAAACAACGACGTCCTATTAAACAGTCTCTCAGACCATGTATAGAAATAAGACGACGGTTTTATATCGTTTATGACGTATATTTTTATACACCACGTCGGTTACTCATCTTTAGAACCGACGTGGTTTAAAATTTACAACAACAAACACAAAATGACTGTTCTTCTCCTACCCGACGACGGTTTAATCTTGTTTCCGACGTATTAATTGTCACACCATGACGGTTATTAACCACCGTCGTGCAGTTTGCATTCGGTCGAATTTAACGACCGTCGTGGTGTGTCCATTCTACCGTCGCAAACAAGATAGAACTGTCGTCTTTTGGCGTCGTGACATTATGGACTGATGAATTTAATCAAAACCAATGAAAGATTTCCTAAATTTGACAGAATCTTGTTTCCAGACACCGACGGCTTTCAAA
This sequence comes from Prunus avium, assembly GCF_002207925.1. The sequence continues at coordinate 174,878 of NW_018922897.1, forward strand.
CGAAAAGTAAAAAAAAGGGAAGAGAGTGAGAAAAAACCTTTAGCTTGAAAAGAAAGTTTCCTTCCGACGTAGGAAAATGGTGATTTGGAGACGAAGACGAAGATTCAGACAATGAGCTTCCTTGTTTTGGGAAATGAGAGGGAAACTGCGATATTTTATCGGTGAGAGAAAACCGTAGAACATTAGGTCAGGTGACGAAAAGTTTATATATGTTCCAGAGTTCAATACAACGACGTTTTTATTTAAAACCGCCGTATTATTTAGTTATTACGACGGTAAATAATTCAGAACTGACGTGGTTATCACAACTGCCGAACGACTTTTAGAATTCCGATGTAGTTATGACGGCGCTTGTTTATCTAAACTGACGTTGTACTTATATATTCAACGACTATGTATTTTAATAAACTGACGTGGTTACTTTGGGGTTCTGAAAACGACGTCGTTCTCTTTTTAGTACGCGCCAAACGACTTTTGGAATTCCGATGTAGTTATGACGGCGCTTGTTTATCTAAACTTACGTTGATTTTTTAAATATAACGTCGCTATGTATAAAAGAACCAACGTGGATATTTATGATAATTTGTTTAAATATGATTTTTTCACGCGTTTTTTTAACTCTCAGCTCTGTCTCATCAAATTCTAAAAAATTGTCTTTCTGAAAGCAAATGATTCCTCACAAGACCAAGCATGGGTTTGCAGCCGCACTTGCCCGTTTGAAGGCATACGAGGGAGTTCCTGATGATAAGATAAAGAGGGTGTTACTGAAATTATATTTTTTTGGAAATTATCTGATTATCTGAAATTATTTGCCTTTTAAATATTGCTCCTATTAAATATTGATCTGTGGCTGTGCAGGAGCTTGAGAACAAGAGGAAGGAGAGGGCCCAGCTTGCATATGAGAGGAAGAAACAGTTGAACAAGCTGAGGGTGAAGGCAGAAAAGAAACCATGAAGAGATTAACCTTTTAAGACGAAAATGTTGTTGAGGATTGAGAATTAAATTTTGTTTTCTGTTAAGAAAGATATTACCAAAATAAAAGAAAAATTAATTAATTTTAAAAAGCAATAAAAATAAGACGGCAGTTTACAGATAAGGCAGACGTATAAATAGAAAAACTACGACGGTACTTTGAACTTAGGACATGGTAAGTAAATACGATAGTAGTGTTGTAGGTATCGTCGTAGTAGACTCCAAAATAATAAGTTGATAAATTAATCTCTCGCGTCATGGTACATTGATTTAACACGTCGTTTTTTTGTAATATACCGACGTGGATCCATTAAATTATACGACGTGGGTTTCATTAAAGAATAACCGACGTGGTTTTGTACAATTAGACGGCGGTATGTGTATAGGACCGCCGTGGATTTTAAAGATTTATTGTATAAATTTGACGCTTTCTTTCAGTTTCAGTTTTCATTTAGGGTTCCAAGTTCTTCTGACCTCTCTGGAGGCTCGTCTTCCTCTCTCACATACACACATACATCATCACTCTCTCTCACATCTCAAAGACAATAATTTGGATGTTAATGATGTATGCGTTTTGGTGTATCTCAAAGACACAAAAACACACACATCATTAACTTTCAAAACATTGTCTTTCTCAAATTTTGCCGTGGTCAGTTCAGTTCTGGTTTCTTTTTGGATTTTGTGTATTTAAAATATTGTCTTTCTCACTTTGGTGGTTCGATTATGAGCAGGATCCAAAGATCTCAATGGTAAGATATCATATCTCTTGGGATCTCATTTTAATTTTCGTAGACTACCAAAATTAAAAAATAATTAAATCTTAAAAAGAAATAAAAATTAAGACGGCGGTTTACAGAGAAGGCACCGTCTTAGTATACCGCGTGGATTTCATTACATTATACGACGCGGACTAAGAACAGTTGGTCGTGTTTAGTTAGGAGTTAACACGGCAGGTTTTTTGGTGAACTGTCGTCTTTATTTTCTATGTCGGTGGATTCATACCTGCTGTCGTTGTTTTTTGGTCATATTTTAACTCTGAGGAAAACCTTTTCAAAAAGACGACGCTTTTTTATTTGTGTGCGTCGTTTTTAAAAAATATTCAACAGTACCTCCATTTTTTAGTTGTTTAAGGCACTTATCCACGACGGTTTTTTTGTTACCGTCGTCTTTTTAAACACTACAACGGTTTTATGTTCTGCAGTCGTCTTTTTCACTTTTTGTAGTAGTGCTCTCTCCCTCTCCACTCTCTAATCTCCATATCTTCTCCACACGGCTCCGGCCACCACACACGGCTCCGACCGCCCGGTTCACACCATACATACAACTCCGTACCCTTTGCTTAGCTATTGTTTTCCCACAAACACTCGAACTAACTTAGGCATCGGAGGGCCTTTGGCCAACACCCCCCGGGTGTGGTCTATTTACTCCAATCTTTTTTACAGGAATCGAGAAGGAGAGAGAAGGGAGATCGAAGGTTGACGGATCTAGAAGCGAATATTCTCCCGCGAGATTATTTGCACAAACAAGGTGAATACTGAGTTACTTCTTTGTTTGGCATGTTTGAGTCTGGATGATTCATTTATAGCTTTTGACAAACAAAAGCTACTTCGTTTTGCTGAATTTTATCCTCAAGATTTTACTCCCCGAGACCTCTTGACACTTGAAGATCAACTTGGAATTTATATTCATCATATGCGTACGAGGAGCAATTTTTCTCAATTGAAAGGGATTGGCAGCCTTGTAAGAAAAATGGTGGAGAAAGGGTTGCATAGAACATTTAATTATGTTTATTTGTTTCTCACATTAGCCTTAACTTTACCGGTTGCAAAGCAAAGTTGTCACGACTTTTCATGGCACTCGTAATTTCCACTTGGAGATCTACGACGCCTCTATGGCTTGACACATCTATCATTGTTTGCCCATGACTTACCAAGAGATCAGACGTTAGGACCCACGTTCCTAATCATGCTTCATCTTAAAATAAAAAATAAAAAATAAAAAATAAAAAAATTACAATAAAAGAAAAAAATATTTAACCAAAAAATAAAAATGATTGTGGGCTTCGGACTTCAAAGTGGGTTGGGCATTCCAAATGGTTTAGGTTTCAGTTTGTGTAAGCCTGTGTGATTAGGGCTTACTGTTTCGTTTTTTTTTTTTATTTTATAAATTTTTATTATTATAATTATTAATTTTATTTTGTATTTTAATTATTGTATTTTGTGATATTTATTTGGTTTTGTGCCTTTCATTTGTTGTTATGACATTGGTTGTGTCTAATTTTTAAATATTGAGGACAATGTTCATTTCTAGTTTTTTGAGTATTGGAGTTTAGCAAGTAAATTTGGTTTTTCTTAATTTTTATTATTATTATTATTTTTTTTTATTTTATTTGAATCTCTTTTTTTTTTCTCTTTTTTTGTCACTTTCCGAACACATATGATGAGATTGTGATAAATGTTTGGATGACTTGAATGAAATTGGATTTTAAAAAAAAATCACTTAATGACATCGTTCTAACATGATATGCTTCAAACCTTCTATGCACTTGCCATGTGTTTCATAATTCTCCACTTGAAGGATTTGCATGATCCAAAGAATTGTATCAAGCATAAATTAAACTTGTATAACCATATAATATGAGCTTTTGAGCCTTGTGCTTCATTTCATGAGTGTTATACACATATTCTTATTTTCTTGTCATCAAAGTTGTTGTTTGATCTCATTATTCAATAACACAATTGAGTGGTCAAACGATATCGAATTCAAGTAATTTTTTATAGAGATGATCTTTGAATGATTATCTAAAACATAGATGGTTGGATTAGTGAAATACAATGCAGAGTGAGTCCTACAAAGGTGTTTCTCAAATAAGCTAATTTGAGGAATCCCTCAATGGAAGCTCTTTATATATATATATATATATTCTAAATTTGCTACTCATATCGCCCAAGTGGCTGATTTAAGTCTTCTGAGTTAGCAAGGTTCCCAAATTTCTTCAAAGTTAGTAAGCCTCCCAAGTTTCTTCAAAGTCTTCTCCTAGTTATCTAGTTCCTTAGGTTCATCTCTCTCAAAAGTCCGTAAGGTGAGACCTTTTTACCAAACAGTAAGTCCCAAGTAGAGGCATGAGCGGTTAGGCACGAGAAGGTGAGAGAGAGAGAAAACCCATAGGTTCTTAGGTACCTTAGAGTCAGTCTTAGGAGTTACCCAAGAGTCTTTCTAATCTAGAAGTCATGTAAGAATCTTTCTAATTAAGTTGATTTAAATTAAACACGTAAGCAAAATGAGTCATTTATTTAGAACCAATTCAATTAATTCTTCTAGTTCAAGTACCAGTCTAAGCCAAGTACCATATATAATTAATGAAGAACAATTAGAATTTGAGTCTTCTAGTTCAGAATTACATTGTAATGATTGGAATATACCCAAAGTCTCTAGTAAAGAAATTTATAAGCAAAAATGGTCAATCAATGCATTCAAGACTACTACGCATGTTAAAACAGTAGAACAAGTCTATGCCTTAGGAAAAGAACATGAAACATGTCAGTTACTTAATTTAGATGCAATTAAAAATCATAGAAAAGAAGGTAATAATTTTTTACATATAGGTCTAGTTCAAGTTGCAGTTAAGCCCTTAACTAAATTAGGTTTAAAAGCCGCAATTTTATTAAGTTTAAGAGATGCCAGATTTAATGATTACCAGGAAGGAGTCTTAGGAATTATTGAGTCAAGTCTATGCCATGGTCCAGTTTATTTTGATTGTTATCCAGATTTTACAGTAAGCCTTAGTGATCCTCATATTTTAAAAGTTAGCCTTAGTGATCCTCATATTTTAAAAGTTTTAACTTTAAATATTAAAACTCATGGTTATAATGTTTTACCAGGTACCCAGCCTTTAGCTTTAATTTATAGAATTTATTATAAAGTCACAGGTACTAATATGAATTTCCAAGCCTTAAGCAAAAGCCCAAAGAACCAAACCTTTAGCTTTAATTTATAGAATTTATTATAAAGTCACAGGTACTAATATGAATTTCCAAGCCTTAAGCAAAAGCCCGAAGAACCAAACACTTTTAATTCAGAGTCATACATCTTGTGCAAATATCAAAGTTCCTCAAATGATTAGATGGTCAGATGTTAGTTTACCTAAAGATTGGTTTTTAACCACGGAATGCCCCCCTAAGCCAATTCAACGAAGCCTTAATGATTTAGATTACATCCAACCATATTTAGACGGTACGGTTAAAATTAGTTTTGATAGGCCAGTCAAGACCACAGTCCAATTAGAACAGTTACCTACGCCTAGTCAATCTTTTAAGCCTCCAGCAAGACATTCGTCTGCATAGTCATCTTCAATTACAGAAAGAGATTTAGAAGCCGACAAAGCTTTAATTGATTTCAAAATTAATGAATTAAGAAAAGCTAAACAGGTTGTCCAACCAAGCTACAAAGCCCCTACTGCACCTCCTGAGCCAATACAGCCTACGTCACCTACTAGGTAGATGTTTGTGATGCCCAGTTAAGAGTTCTTAGTAAACCATTTAAAATCCATTGGTCAAAATTAGAGGCCCATTATTGTGCTCCTGAAAATAAGTCAAGGAAAGAAAATTATCACGTAACTTTCCCCAAAGACCAAAGAAAAATAATTTTTAATGGTTGGAAAGATTTCATGAAAACCACTAAGTCAGAAACCTATTACCTAGACTATATAGAAAGTCATCATACAAGTCAAAAAATAAAGACTTTAACCCAAGAAAAATGGGAAAAAGAAGACAACACCAAAGTCATCTCCACACATCCTCCCATAGAAACAATAGTCATTAATCACAAGAATGCTAAAGTCATTGCTAGTCCTTACAAAATCCCAGATTCAAAAGATGCCAATAAAATGGTAATAGAACAAAATAATTACACCAACACAAGGCTAATAGTCATAGGAAAACAATTAGATAAAATAGAAACCAAAGTCGATAAGTTCATTCCCCAGGAAATTACTCTAAAGCCTAAGAAAGAAAAACCTTTAGTTAAATTTCAAGAGTTAAAACCAGAGTCTTCCCTTAAAGTTAACCCAACAATGAGAAAAATTGAAGAAATGTTCAAAGAATTAACCCCGGTTAAGCCAAAGCCAAATAAAGATAAAGATAAAGGAAAAGAAGAAGAAACCTCAGTTAGAGTTTTACAATTTGAAATCAATTCTGATAGTGAGTCAACTATGTCTTTAGAATCAGTTTCTAGTCAAGAGTCAGAAACTAGTAATATCTCTAAAATTGAACAAGCCTTTAGTAATCTCCAAGTTAACCAGGATTCTCAAAGTCTTAAAGTTAGCAGGTTAACAGGAAAAGTCAACCCCACAAGCCTTACCAAAAATTGGTACCCTAAGCCTACACCCCCAGATGTCCAGTTTGAAGAAAGAACCCAGAGCCAGTTCTCAGTGTCTTCTGATAAGCTATATGAATGGAATATCGATGGCTTGTCCGAACAGGAGATACTTAATAAATTACAGCATATGTCTATGATAGCCAATACTTATGCCACTAATCACCAGTTAAGATAGTCAGAAATAGTTTCCCTTCTAGAAACAGGTTTTACAGGAACACTTCGTTTCTGGTGGGATAAGCATCTCACAGAAGACGCTAAGCTTAGAATAATCCATGCCTTCAAAACAAATGAAGATGGTTATCCAATTTTAGATGAAAGAATAGGAACAAGTATAGACGATGGAGTCAATGTCCTTTTATATACAATTATTGAACATTTCATAGGTACACCCAGTAGCACAACAGCCAGAATTCATGATCAGTTAAGTAATTTACGATGCCCTAAGCTAAGTGATTTTAGATGGTATAAAGATATTTTCATTTCCAGAGTCATGTTAAGAGATGATAGTGATCAAGCCTTTTGGAAAGAAAAGTTCATAAATGGTCTCCCTAATTTATTTGCCCATAAGATTAGAACAGTCTTAAGCAATGACTCAGGTCAAATTAATTACGATGAGTTAACCTATGGTAATATAATTAGTACCATTAACCAAGTTGGTATGAAAATGTGTGTAGATTTAAAAATAGGAAAATCAATCCAAGCGAATAGAAAAAATGCTAAGTATGAGTTAGGTAATTTCTGTGAACAGTATGGTCTAGCACCAGTCCCGCCATCCAGACAAGTCAAAAGAAGCCATGATAAACGCTTTAGTAAAAGTTGCCATTATTCCCGTAGGAGAGATTCCTTCAAAGATGATAATGAATTCTATAGTAGAAGAAAATTCACCCCTAGGAAAAACAAACGGTCAAAAGGTTATTCAAAAGGTTTTAAGAAAAGCCCCCGACAAGGTAAAAAGAGTTACTTTAAGAAAAGCACATATAAGAGCAAAGTCAGGTGTTACAAATGCAAAAAGCAAGGTCATTATGCTAATGAATGCAAAGTTAAAGATACAGTTAAACAGTTAAAGTTAGCATCAGAGGATGAAGCCAAATTAATTAAAATTCTTGAGTTAGCCAATACTGAGTCAGAACCTATGCCCTCAGATAGTTCAGCCAACTATAGTTCAGACAATTCCCAGTCTAGTTCACCAAAAATCCAGTTTGGTTGTAGAGATAAATGTTGCAAAGTCCTGAATAATGCAATTTGCGTTCTTACTAAGCAAGAAGAACAAGAAGAGTTACTAATTGAGTTAATAAGTAAAGTCCAGGATCCCGAGTTAAAAGCCGAATACCTTAGAAAGCTTAGAAAAGTCATAAGCCAAGAAGAATCCAGTTCTAGTAGTCAGCCTAAGATAAGCCTTAATACTACCCTAGAAAGGTTTAATAAAAAGAAAGAAGTCACACTTCAGGATCTCCAGTTAGAAGTTAAAACAGTTAAGAAAGAAATTTTAGAATTAAAACAAATAAGCCAAAAGTTACAAACTGAGAATTATGGAATTAAGCAGGATCTAGTTAAATTACTAGAGTCTAGAGCAGAGTCTAGTAATCCCTTTGGAAGGTCTAGTTCTGAGTCGGAACCTGAGTCATCCGATAAAGAAGACAAAGTAATCAAATTAATTAAGCAAATTAATTTTAGAAAATGGCACTCTAAAGTTAGTATTTTTATTGGTGAATTTGAGTTAAACACAGTAGCCTTATTTGATTCAGGAGCAGATTTAAATTGTATTCAAGAAGGTCTAGTTCCAACCCAATTTTACAAAAAGTCAAAAGAAGTCTTGGGTACAGCGTCCGGTAAAGCCCTGAAGTTAAAATACGAGTTACCTAACGCCCATGTATGCCAAAATAAAATATGCTTTAAAACGTCTTTTGTGTTAATCCAGGATATTACTGATGAAGTAATTTTAGGTTTACCCTTTATCTCATTACTTTACCCCTTTCAGGTAGAATACGACGGAGTTACCTCAAGCCAATTAGGAGAAAAGGTTAAATTTGAGTTTTTAACTAAGCCAGAGTTACATAGTCTTAAGTTACTACAAAAGTCAGCAGTTTCTAAGTCAGTCAAGTTAATCCAGAGTAAAACAAAACAAGTTAATTTTCTTAAAAAAGAAATTAAGTTTAAAAGAGTAGAACAACAGTTAGCCGACAGGTCACTACAGTTACAAATTAGTAAATTTGAAGAAAAGTTAAAAAATGAAGTTTGTTCTGATTTACCCAATGCCTTTTGGCACCGAAAGCAACATGTAGTTACTTTACCTTATGTCAAGTCATTTAGTGAAAAGAATATTCCAACCAAAGCCCGTCCAATTCAAATGAGCCAAGAATTAATGGAATTATGCAAAGCCGAAGTCACGGATCTAGTCAACAAAGGAATAGTTAGAAAAAGTAAGTCACCCTGGTCTTGTCCAGCTTTTTATGTCCAGAAAAATGCTGAGTTAGAAAGAGGAGCCCCACGCCTAGTTATCAATTATAAGCCCCTTAATTCGGTTTTAGAATGGATTAGATACCCAATTCCTACCAAAAGAGATTTAGTTAATAGGTTAGAAAAGGCAGTAATCTTTAGTAAATTTTATATGAAAAGTGGTTTTTGGCAAATCCAAATTAAAGAATCAGATAGATACAAGACTGCATTCGTAACCCCTTTCGGTCATTACGAATGGAATGTTATGCCTTTTGGTTTAAAAAATGCGCCTAGTGATTACAGTCATTTTTCCACAGTTTATATAGATGATGTGCTAATCTTCTCTGAGTCAATTGAGCAACACTGGAAGCATTTACATAAGTTTTTACAGATAGTTAAAACTAATGGTTTAGTTATTTCAGCTAAGAAGATCAAGTTATTCCAGATCAATGTCAGGCTTTTAGGTTTCAACATAAGTCAAAGTCAAATAAGCCCAATCAATCGAGTTATCCAATTTGCAGATAAGTTTCCTGATCAAATTCTAGAGAAAAGCCAGCTTCAAAGATTTTTAGGATCTTTGAATTATGTTTCTGATTTCTATCAAAATCTGAGAAAATTATGCAAGCCCCTGTTTGATCGCCTCCAGAGCAATCCTCCTGCCTGGACTCCGAGTCATACAGAAATAGTTAAACAAATCAAAGTACATGTCAAGTCACTTCCATGCCTAGGTATTCCTTCAGCTAATGCTTTTAAAATTGTTGGAACAGATGCCTCTGAAACAGGTTATGGTTGTATTCTAAAGCAGAAAATTAAGCCCGATTCCCCTGAGCAAATTGTTCGTTTTCATTCCGGAGTTTGGAGCCAATCTCAAATTAATTATAGTACTATTAAAAAGAAATTTTATCTATTGTATTATGCATAAGCAAATTTCAAGATGATTTATTAAATCAAAAGTTTTTAGTTAGAGTTGATTGCAAGTCAGCAAAACATGTTTTAGAAAAAGATGTTAAAAATATAGCTAGTAAACAGATTTTTGCACGTTGGCAGGCCATTCTGAGTGTTTTTGATTTTGAGATAGAATATTTGAGAGGTAGTGAAAACAGTATTCCTGATTTTCTTACAAGAGAGTTCCTGCAGGACAAACAAGCAGAGCCATGTCAAGCAAAGAAAAAGATAAAGATAAGCAAAAAATGCAGTATGCTCATCCAAGCCAACCAAGTCCAAGTCAAGCCAGAGTCCTCCCAGCTACCTTGATGCCTATGCCAATTAAGCAAGAGTCATCTTCCCAACTTGTGCCCTTCCCAGGTTATTCTCCAATTCCAGTTAATACTAGGTTTAATCCCTTAAGCCAGTCTTTTTTACGCCCTAATTATCAGTCAATTTTAGTTTCTCAGTATGATCCTTTCACAGTTAACCCCTCTGTTTCAGCTCCTTCCCAGAATCCAAGCCCAATTAAAAGGACAAATTATGCCGCCAGAAGCCATAGTCATCTTTTTGTTGTAGAGTCTTACCTTGAAGAATTAGTTGACCCAGTTAGAATTGCCAGAAAGTTCTTTCCTCCAAATCTTCATTATTTTCCAAGCCATCCTTCAAAGTCAATTAAGTTTTACCGAGATATCCTCTATGAAACCCAGTCAATAGAAATTAGGCCAATCAAGGATAAGGAAACAGATGCCACTATTTATCATTCTCTCTACATACGCAATATTCTTACGCCTGAGCAGTGGAGCAAAAACCCTTATGACCAGTTACCCCTTCAGACAGATCCCCAATTAGGCCTTACTTACAATTATGGTGATTATATTGATGCCTGGTATACTATTTTTTATCATCAGCACCCAGATTTAAGTCATTCATGGTTCCTCAATTTTGATGCCAAATTTAAGCCTCAGTTCCCTTACTGGTTTCTCCAATGGTGGAATATTCATGGCCCTATTTGGGAAATCTTCCTAGTTGAGCTCCAACAGTCATTCAATTATTTTAGTCAAAAGTACAAATTAACAAAGTCAGAAAAGTTCTTCCCTATGCTCCTTCATTTTGTTGCCAAGTACAAAGTTCCTTGGATCATGAGGTGGAATTACCAAGTTAATTGGGAAACAAGAGTTCTAAGCCGCCATTTTGCAGTTAAATGGTGGGGAAAAGTCAGGACTGATAACATAATATGCCAAGTTAATGCACAGTTCCCTCCTCTCCATGTGCCAACTAAGCCAGTCAATGATGCCTCCTAGTCAAAATAGCCGAAAGCAAAGTTGCAGAGTCAAAAAGCAAAAGTTAAAGCAATTCCATCAGAGTTAAAGTAGCCGAAAGCAAGATTTAAAGCAAAAGTTGCTTCAAGAGTCAAAAGATGCCCCGACATCTGAAAGCTAAAGTCTCTTCACCCAAAGACAAAACAAGTTTCACCTAAGTTAAAGTAGAA
>NW_018922897.1:186213-218765 GCF_002207925.1 Prunus avium
AGCAATAGTTGTGAGTGAGAGTGGAGTGTGAGTGTCCTGCGTGGCATTGCTTGCCTTCACTGAACTAAGATTTCTGTAAGTTCATACTTTGTTTTCAAAGCTTCCACAGTCAATAATATTTCCAATTAATATTATTTTCTGTGTTCATTTCATAGTCCTTCAAATTCTAATTTATGTTAGTCCAATTATTTTCATTAATCTATATTCTTTATTTAATTAAACTTAGTGCCCTCATAGTTTTTTATTTATACAATTTATTCTCATACGTCCATTTTCTTTTAAACTTATGATTAATCTTTTAAATTCAATTTATGTTTATTCAATAATTTATTTTATTCATTATTTCTCTATTTTTTACTTTTTAGTTGCTCAAGTCATCTTCCAAGTCTTCAAGTCATACTCTTTATCCTCTTTTGTAGTTAACTAGTCCCTTTCCTCTTCCAAGTCTTCAAGCCATTAAATACATAAGCCAACAAAAGTCAAGTTTTCCACTTATTTCCACCTATAACTAGTTAAAAATCCTTTTTAATCTAGTTCTTCTAGATTATAGGTCCTAGTATATATGTTTGTGCTAGTAGTGGGGATCTACTCGTTGGAACCGACTAAATTGGCTTATCTAAATTATAATGGTTAGTTTGATTTGGTTTGGTTCTAACAAAAAAAGAATTGAATTGATTCAGGATGGTTTAGAAAATAAAATTGTTGCAATTTGGCTTTAAAAAGTTGAAAAATACAAAAGAAATGGAATTGGGTTTAGGCCCAAATCGGATGGCCAAATTGAACAAGCATAAATTAGTTTGGTTTTATTTCATATGCAATTTTTGTCAAAATCAAACCGAAATAATTGTTTTATTATAATTGGTTTGGTGAAAAAATTATAACACACAATTAGAACCAATTAACATGACATTTAATACAAAACTCCTTACATAGTATATTTGAACTAGTCATTTGTCATTTTCTAATTAGTTTTTAGTGTGTTACAATTTTTTCACTTAAAAGTATATGGAATTTTTCTAAAATATTTTACTTGACGGGCTTTTTAATAAAATGTCATATTAGAATGGACCTATTTATGAATGCCATATTTTTCCTCTTAAAATTTTGAAAGAGTGTGTCTATTTCTACCCATTATCCTATTTCCCCCCACCTTATGTTCAAAATTTTAAAGACAAATTTACCGCTTTGTAAAAATGACTTATAAAGGGTATTTTAGGAATAAAAGTTGGTGAAAAGATAAGATTGTATTTTTTTCAAATTTACATGGTAAGTGGAGAAATAGAACATGTGTGGAAATAACAACACCCTTTGGAAAATTGGTCAGTGAACCGGACACAACCGGCCAAGCCCAATTTCCAGTCAGATTCACATCTCAGAATCCATCGGTTTAGCAAACCAAAAAATTAACACTTGGTGTCGGGAGCAGGTACCACAATGGTGGCCTCCCCCTTACTCTGAGAAAAACTTCCTTGTCACAGTGATTCCACCATCATCATCCACATCAGTATCCCAAATCAATCTGTTGAGGCCCAAAAAATTCAAGGTTGGGCCCGAATAAATTCTCGGTCCAGTATGATACCTTATTAAGAAAAGACTTGATTTGGAGTAAGCGAAAGTTCGTCATACACGCTCGCATGGGCCACAGTCCACGTGCCATGCCAAATAAATAATCTGTTATGGTAAGAATTGAGATGAGCCTGGCTCTACGAGCCCATGCTAATTATCCCATCAAGCATCATATCCCTTTCCAAATGCGATAAAATTTGAGCACGCCAATCGACATGCAATACCAAGCAGAAAACCTTTATTCTGCAACCTAGCCACGCTACAAGCTTAAGTGGGCACAAGCCACGCAAATGCCCAGGGCTTGCTGAGTGGGTTGTGGTATGGATGGTTACGAGCATTCACGAGGCCCATTGATGAGCCGGGAAATGGAAGTTTCGGGCTGTTTGGGAGCCCCAAACTCGAGCCCATTTCTTGAGCCCAAATATGTGGGTAAGCATAAAGGAGAGAAAATGTTAGCCCACTACTTTATAAAATTGGCCCATCATCTTAATAAAAATAGCTCATCACTTTAGGAAGTTGGCCCATTCCCTTAGTAGGCTTATCTATCACCTTAGGAAGGCCCAAGCAACCAAGAAAAATATCTACAAGTCTCCAGCACATGGCTAGAGACAAAAACAACGACAAAAGCCAAAGTTGCCCATATATGTGGACTGTTGGGAGACTCCAGCACGTGCGCAAAGCAAACCTTAAGGTAGATCGTTCAAAAAACCAGAGGATATTAGAGCGCGCAGGAGAAGAGGTATCCTTCAGACCAACGCTGCTATCTATTTCCTTCCTTTACCAGCTCTTGCCATGAAATAATGGAGGAAGGAAGGAGAAGTGATAACCAGAGATGGGAAATTACTGCTGGAATGGGTACGGGAAGACTTTGAGCTCCAAAAATACCTTGTTTCTGTATATTTAGACAGAGGAGGTTTTCACAAAATAGGATGAATCAAAGGGAGAGAAGAAAAATGAAAGGGAAGACTTGGCAAAATTGGAGAGAACCCATTAGGGTTTCTTGGAAAGAAGGAGCTTCAAGCGGCTATAAAAAGGGGGGTATCCTTCACCCATTAGATCAACCCACATCCAGAGAGCAAGCATTATCTCTCATCCATGAAGCCCAGCAATTTCGTTCTCTATTCCTCCATCTCCTCCCATTTTCTCTTCTGGCAAGCTATTCCAGAGTTTGACACAGCTTTCGTCAGGCTACTGGAAAATCACTCAACACACCCATTGTCCTTCCCCTCTCTCTCTCCCCTCAACTAATTCTCTTAAAATTCATTCTCCCCTTACTTTAACCCCTATTTCTCATAGGAAATCACATCCCTCTCTCTCTCTTTAATGCTAAACTCATAATTGCTTTGCTTTCATGCCACAAGCCCTTCATGCCAAGCTAAGTATTTATCTGTAAGCAACTGTTAATTTTTGTCGGTGAAGGTAACCAAGGTGCTTTCTAAGGCTCAGCTACCCTTTCGAAGCATTCTTGGGGTCTGATTCTTGAACTCAGACCCAGAGGCAATTTTACACATTTGGCTCTTTACAGCAGCCCAAACTCATCAATAGCGGTCGGAACGAAAAAGCCCATACACAATCCAATTCTGACAGCTGGCCACAGACTTGAAAATATTTTATGCCTATTTTCTTCCTCCTCTTGTCGGCATCTCTCTCTCTCCCTCCCTCCATTCCCAGTTCTCTCTCCATTCACTCCTCCTCTCCATCATCATCAACCACACACCCCTGATTTGTCTTTCCCAGTTCTCTCTCCAAATGGACTTGAGAAAGATTGGGTTGGCCTCAAATCTATGGAAGAACTTAATACAGTTTGGAGGAGAAAAAATTTATCCGGCGTCATCGTCTCTCCTCCAATCTGAGGAATCTTTTTTTTTTTTTTTTCCTTCAAATTTATTATCTATTGGGGAGTTTTGGAAAATTAGACATGGTGGAGTTGAGAGAGACTGTGTCGTTTCGATTTTGGCAGGAAACATTGAAGGTGCAGTTTGGGGAAAAGCTTTTCGGCATGGCTCTCTCCCCTTCATATATGAGGAATCATCTCCTTATTCAGCTTTTTTTAATGAACTGGGGGGCAAATCCCTAAGAACCAGCCATTTCATTATCACTAACCATTATCCTTTTTCATCTCAGTTTAAATATATTAGAGATAAAATGGGGAAATTAATACATGATGTGTGGGTGATGGAGTGACTGAAGAGGGAGAAGAATAAGAAGAACAAAGTTGCAAATTTTTACGGACAGAAAGCGGAAAAGAGGAGGAGAGAGAGAGCGATGCCGACGAGAGGAGGAAGGAAATAGGCATAAAATATTTTTAAGTCTGTGGCCAGCTGTCAGAATTGGATTGGTTTGGGATACTGATGTGGATGCTTGAGGGTTCCTCCCAGTGTAACCAAAAAAAAATTAAAAATTAACACGTGGCAGCTTAGTAGTTGGGGTCGTTCTAAGCTACCGTGTTCCCACCTCATGTAACCACACGAACCCACTCGATGTAATTACCATTGTTGCGCGCCGCCTCACTCTTTCATCTCTGGCTCTCTTTTTTCTCTTCTCAGTCGAACCCACGCGGCCAATCTACAAGCCTACCGGTGAATCTTCGCACGCCGCTGCCGCCGACCGCGTTCTCCGGTAAACTCGTCGACCCATTTTTGGCCTTCGGTTTGTTTGGATCTCTATCTGACTTTTGCTTGGGCGATTTCAGAGATCTGCAGGCGACGCTTATCGGTGGTGGTTGCGAGTTGGATCGTCGTCGTGTGATCACGATTCTGTTAGCCGTCGTGCGTGGGTCAGAGTCCGGCGACGTCTGGTGGTGAGTGTATATGTGCTTCTGTTTTCGTTTTATTTATTTATTTTCCTTATTTTTAATTGTTTTCTGTTTCCTGCCATTTTTGTTTCATAGATCATAGATCTGCATAGGTTATCTGGGTTCTTTGGGGTTTCGGGGTTTCTTGATTGAAGGGGTTTGTTGGATTTCTGGATTTTTGTAATCTGCATACAATCTCGGTGGTCGTAATTTAATAGGGAACTGTGCATGCTTTCTGGAATTGTGTAACCTGCATGCTTGGAAACTCTGTTTCTGTTAAGTTTTGAGGATTCTAATTTGGTGAGAAGCTGATATATGCGTAGATCCCTAATTTGAGTCTGATGCTATGGGTACAATATGCTATAGTGTTCTCATGCCCTAACTCTCACACCTAAGCATTTTACAGCAGTCTCAGTTTTTCTATTTCATCATACACCGAGACCACCGCACTCTCTTTCCCACTCCCTCCTGCTACCTCCCTCTCTCTCTCTCTCTTTCCTGCTTTGGGCTCACATATCATCTTTGGCGTTTTGAAACATGAAAGGAACCCAAGCCCTAACTGGTTAGTTAAAGCAAATTGTGGGTTTTTTCTTTTGAATGATATTGCCTACCATATTATTCTCAATGCTCAGACATATATAAGCTAATGAATCAAGATTATTGATATGAAGCGTCAAAATCACTTTCTTTTGTTGTGCCAAAACTTGAAAACCATAAAAGACTGCTAGTTCTATTTGTGTTCTTTCCAATGTCATTGCCCCTCTTTCCCTTGTTACCCTCTCCAAACCATACTTAATAAATCTAATTTGCATCACTTTTATACTTTCAAGCCTTCAAGTAAAACTCAATTGTAAAAAAGGCTTCATTTTGTCAATATTTTCAGTTACTTTTTTCTTGTTTGCTTTATAAGTTTATCTTGTTTATTGTTACTCTAATGTTGGGGTTGGTTGAAGATGGTTTTGCCTGTGAATTAAGAGATTGTTTAAGTAGTTTGGGGATAGAGATTTTTATTAGAATAGCATGCTGAAGTTGATAATGTTCACCCTTGGCTTGCATCAGTTTAAAGAAAATTTCTGTGTACATTGGTTTATTTGGTTGTTGATGATTGAGTTGATTTTATATCATGCTCGTGATTCTTTGTACAGTGCACATGCACGTATCTCTGTAATTGTATTTTTGTCTTCATGTGCCTTGCATAATTACATGGATTTTGTTTTTCTTTTGCCAGGAAAATCAATGCACATGTTTTTTTTTTCTTTTTCTAATGCTGCATTTTGATAGAATTTCCCTGAAGTTTGTGTTGTCTTCACCATCATGTTATTTGAAGCCATGTAGATCTTTATTTTTGTGGCATTAGAACTTATAGAATCCTGATTCCTGGCTCAAACTTCCTATGTTTCAATATTTATTTTCCTTCTTGTATCACCATCTTTACTTGTTGAGATATACCACTCATCTGATTTGCTTTACTATAATAGTATCAATTAAACAGCTTTCGAGTTCTTTTTAATAGGTCAGAGGTTGCTACTGAGGATGATTACGCAACCAACTGTCAATCCTAAATCTTCTGCTAACGGTTTTGGCCGTCGAAGAGGTGAAAGAGAAGGGGGAGCTAGGGTGGAGAATAAGTCACAGTCTGGAAAAGCAAACCACAACAGATCAACAAATACTGGTGAACTTCATAGATATAAATTTTTCTGTATATAACATTAACCTGACCTCTAACTATATACCCGTTCAAACAGGCACCAAATCTGGCAACTATGAGAGTCCTTCACGTGATCGATTAGTATATTTAACCACGTGTCTTATTGGGCATCATGTGGAAGTCCAGGTGAAAAATGGATCCATATATTCTGGAATTTTTCATGCAACAAACGCTGAAAAAGACTTTGGTATGTTCTGTTGATTTGTGCTTTTTGTATTTTTTTGTTTGGTTCTCTTTTGTGTTTTTTAATTATGGTGTTACATTAGCATATGTTTCGAATTTTTTAGAGATCAGGAACTTGTCACTAGTGTTGTAAATTGCTATTTTTTATATGCAATTAAGTGCATTCATGAACATGCACTTGTTGTAACTTTCAGGAATTATCTTTAAAATGGCTTTTTTGTTTGTGTCGATTTTGGTGCGCTTAAAGAGAATACGTTTAACACTAGCACATATTTTGGTTTGGTGAGAGTCATGGATTCATTCATTAGTGTTGTATTTATATTTTTTTTTAAGAGCACTTTTTGTGTTGCATTTATATTTTTTTTTAAGAGCACTTTTTTGCAAATTGATTTGTTTTTTCCTCACATTATTGCTCCATGCAGTTTTTTTTATGTGCTTATCAACGTTCTCTTGGTTGTCACTTTCAGGAATCATCTTGAAAATGGCACGCATGATAAAGGATGGTTCCTTACGTGGACAGAAGTCTGTGGTGGAGTCAGTTAGCAAGCCACCTTCAAAGACTTTTATAATACCTGCCAAAGACCTTGTGCAAGTTATCGCAAAGGTATGCTCCATTTCCTATGCAATTCAATTTTCTGACCCAAGTAAAATTATCATTAGTAGTATTCACATTAGCGCCATTCTGTTCTGCTGAGTGAAATCAAGCGATTGTCCCTTTTTTTTAGGGTGAAGGGGTGGGGGGGTGGGGAGAGGTGGTTCTCTTTTTCTTGTTGTTTTGATACCCTCCCTCCACTAAGTAGCCTATTAAAATTAATAACTACAAAAATGTGGATGAGGCAATTATAAAGAGTTTGATGTTGTAGACTAAGCAGCAATTTCTATACTTTGTTTCTCTTGTCACTTGTGATCTAATGGCATTTTTAATTGAATGATGACAGGATGTCTCAATAAGTAGGGATGGATTGTTAAATGAGGTTCAGCCTGAAAAACATCAGGAAATTATGATAGATTCCTTCATATCACAATCCCGCCGTGGTGAGATGGAGAGAGAGCTGGAACCATGGGTCCCTGATGAAGATGATCCACGATGTCCTGAACTGGAAAATACATTTGATGGACATTGGAATAGGTTGTTATAGTAACTTTCTTTCCCCAAATCTCTTGGTAATTGTTCTACTGTTCAAATAACTGCTCTACATGAATAGGTGCCTTCAGGACACTATTGTTTCTACTGGTAACCTGACTTTTATCTCTTTAAGCATGATTATTACATATTTCCCATTAAACTGGTTTATTTGGCTTTAACTTTTTAAAGCTGTTATTAAATATTCCTATCTGGCTTATTCTTGTTTAGTTTGAGTCATAGCATGGTCTATGAATTGTCATTTTTTTGGAGTTATTACTAGTGAGTGAACCCTAAAATGTTATTAACTTAATCTGAAGGGAGGCGCAATTGTTGAGTGATTAAAAGTGCTGTGGTGGACCATTCTCAATTTGTGATGCCTAGCATTATTTGCAGTCTAGGCGTTTCATTATACGTATCTGAAGATAATTATGTTTTTGTCTGCCCGCATGGTGCTGCAATTTCTTGGTAGTGTGGGTCCTTAAAAGGGGAATGCCCTGTGTTTTGTATGTAACCAGAATTCGTCGTATGATTCAGTTTACTGAGAAAAGTGGATGATGTAGACACAGAAAGGTGAACAAAGTAGATATTCTAATCAATTCACTAGTTAGAGTAAGTGATATGGTTTTAGTAGACGGATTAACGGTATCGAAATATTGCCTCAGCTGATGCAAGTTAGACATGAATGTAGGGAATTTAATGGTGTTAAGAGTTAGATGGCACTAGAGGATTTTAAAGCCAATTTCCAATGGTTGCATATTGTATCTTGAATTTAATTGACATCTGCTTAACTTTTAGAGAATTTCTACATATTTTTTTGGTATATAAATATTCCGATTTCTCAATATTTTCCATATATTATTTTCTTTTCAGGAACTGGGATCAATTTGAAACAAATGAAACCTTATTTGGGGTAAAGAGCACATTTGATGAGGATCTTTATACAACGAAACTTGAGAAAGGTCCGCAAATGAGAGAGTTGGAAAGGGAGGCTTTAAGAATAGCAAGAGAAATTGAGGGTGAGGAGACACATGATCTACATTCAGCAGAGGTGAGGCTTGGTTGATATATTTTATGTTTTTTGTACTTTGTTCTCCATGTCCCTTATATTTTGCATGTTGATTTGTTTTTACAGGAAAGAGGCATTCACCTCCATGAAAATTTTGATATTGATGAGGAGACAAGATTCTCCTCTGTTTACCGGGGTGAGGTTGATGATAGCGGATATGATGAGGATGAGGATATTTTGTTGGATGCACGTAATACTGATACCTTTGGAGATTCTTCTGGTTCTTCAAGGAAGGGTTCCCTTGAATGGACTGGTGTAAAAATCAACAATGGAGCTCAAGTGCCATCAAGCTCTTCATCTGTGGTATTTCCTTTGTTAATATCCCTTATGTATACTTTAGTTGGTCTAGTTAGCCGAGTACGGTGGGACCAGTTTTTAATCTATTTAGTGATTATTTTTGTGAGTTGGTTTGTTTTGTCTAGTAGGAATTGTAGGTATATGCTATTAATAAAGTGGTTTGTTACTGAAGTGGGGGATCTACTCGTCCGGGGATCTACTCGTCCTAGTGTTTCATGACTTATGTGATGAGTGTGTAGGTATATGTCACCCTTTACCGCTCATAAATGGATATTTTTCCAGAGAGGTTATTGAGTTCTTTGGTTATCCTATATTCTGGTTGAATAAAGTCATTTGTTGAAACACTTCTCCGTGATTGTTCCATTTGCGAGTAATTTAAGTACTGAGAATCTAATACGACAAACGTGGGAAAGCTCTTCCTGGTTATAATGCCATCATCATTGCTTTGATGGTGTTGAAGTCATTGGTATGGTCCAAAGTCTAATATATAATACGGGGGTTTGTCAACCAATTCTCTGTTTTGTGCTTCTATGTGACTTTTATGACGTCCTTTGACAAGTCCTGATTAAATACTAATGGTATAAGTATATCTCTCTTATATTGCTTTGCAGGATTACACACAGTGTACTGAGTTGAATGTTGCCCCAGATTTATGTCGCTCTGGAACTTATGACCATGCTAGACAGCTGGCATCAGAACCACCGTTCAAAAGTTTCCCCAGTACAGCTGATGAAAGCAGGTTTCTGATTTTTTTTTTTTCTTTTCCAACTCTAAATAATTTCTTGTATCCTTGCAAGTAAGATAAGTTTTCATGTCATTACACAAACATTTTTTTGCTGATTAAACAGTGTGCTATATTATTCAGTGAACATGGAGAGAGAGATGGTGCTATTGAGTCTGTAGAAAAGCGGATGGTGAGTGATGGTTCTGTATCTATGATTTGTAAAAATTTTGTGGTGCCTTGTATGATTTTTTCTGTGGTTCACTGGCCTCTGAAATTAGTTTTTCTGTTTTATGTTCTTGTCAATGCAGCTAGCTGAGGACAATCAGAAGTCAAAACCTGATGGTGAGTGCCATTTCATTTTTTCTTCCTGCTATTTTTCTCCTGGAGTTTGAATCTCTTTCTTCCGCAGACACTTAAGTAGGTGGTTAAGTTTAGATGCAGTTTTCTGAAGCTCGACTTTGTTCTATCTTGTGGTTTTTTCCTCTCTTCACCCAAAGCATGGGAAGCTTGCTTCAGTGCCATTTTTAGCATTGTCTTCTAATATTTTTTTATTACTCTGGTAATGAAGTTGATTTGTTGTTTATGGGATGTAGATTCTCAGCCACTGCTGAATGAGAAGAAAGATGCGTTTGATAAAGGGGTATTATCCCCAAATGCCACCTCTTATGCTCCAGCTCCGGCTTCATCAAAAGGTCATGAGAAGATGAGTTCTAGTGAGATGTTAGAGGGTCCAGTGACTGGAAAAGCACATGTTCAAACACACACTGTAAATTCTCATGGACGGCCTGGTAGTTCTGCATCTTCCAATTCAGAACGTGCAGCTGCTGCACCTACTTCTGGTGGCCCTGGTTTGTCACCAAGCTCATCATTGGGTTCATTGTCTTCTGAAAAGTCAACATTGAATCCCCATGCTAAGGTATGATTGATAGACCTTTATGTTTTTCACGACCACAAAGTCAGACATAAATGTAATCTTTTCTAATCATATGCCTGAAGTACCAACAGCTATCATTATCACTATTATTATTAGTATTATACACATGCTCTCTTGCTATGTACCCAGTTCTATTTTATCTCTGTATTCATATGCTAGCAACTAGCTGATGCAACAATTTTTTTTTTCCTTTTTAATTTAAATATTATTATCAGGAATTCAAACTCAATCCAAATGCAAAGAGTTTTGTTCCATCTCAAGCGCCTGTTAGGCCTCCATCCCCAGTGTCTGATGGTTCCTTCTATTATCCATCAAACGCGCCTGCTGTACCACATATGCCGGGCATGCCTGTTGGCGTTGGAGTAAGTACCTAATCATATTCATTTATCCTTTTCTCCGCGTCCTTTTGTTTGTCAGTCTCTTTTACGTATTAGATGCTGTTCTGTATGGAGTTTTATGCTAAACAATCCAAAATTCACTTCAAGGCCTCTCACCTAGACGTAGTTCCATAAGAGTCAACTGCCAATTCCACTGTTCATTTTTTAATTTTGAAGAAAGAGAAATCTTTTCCTTCTGCATCACTACCCCTCCCCCACTCCACCCCGCCCCACCCACCCCAAAAAAATTTTTTAGCATGCATTCTTAAAGTCTTAAGTTTTGGTATACGTTATTGATTGTGATACTTTGAATTGCCTTCCATTTTCTTTGCAGGTTGGACCCTCTTTTACACACCAGCCTGTTATGTTTAGTCAACAGCAAATGCAAGCACCCCAAGCGTATTTTCATCCAAATGGGCCTCAGGTGCGATTCGTTTTTTACTTTGCTTTCGAGGTTGTGAAATTTTTTGTACATTATCTAAATAGCACAATTTGAATGCCTGACATTAATTACATTTCTTCATTTAATTGCAGTATGGGCAACAGATGCTTCTTGGCCACCCTAGGCAAGTCCTATACATGCCAAGCTATCAACCTGTAAGCAATTTTTATGTTCTGATGTAATGTAGTTTAATTCATCTAGAATTTTTCTTTTGTAATGTTTATATTAAAAAAATTATTTAGTTATGTGCTTGAAGGCTATTCCTATAACTCATCTTTATGCCCATTGGAGGCATATTCTGTGATAAGATTACTGTTACTTTTCTGGGTCAAAACTCATGTAGAATGGTTTTTTAGTTGTTCATGTATTCTGTATTCGATTTGTCTTTACAGGAGATGCCATACAAAGGACGAGACTATTAACTGACAGTTGGACGAATGCGCTTTGGTTGATCCGGCTGCTGCACCTAAAGAATAACTCCTTGGAGTCTTCTGGGAACAATTTTTCGAGGAGCAGAGCCCTCCTCTCCAAAAAGATCCCTACATTGTTCTTGAATCTTTTGTGTGCCAAGGAAAGCTTACTTCTTCCCGGATATACCTCCATGACCGACCTATGCTTTAACCCGTATGATTGACTCTGGATTTCTCAATTTCATACTGTACATTATTACCCTTGTCTCTTCTTAAAAAAATATAATTTATCCAAACATCTATATTTTATGGAGTTTTTTTTTTTCGTTTGGGATATACTGATTAATTCACAGTTAACAATTTGTCAAATTTATGTTGTCCTGCATGCATGCCATATGCATTCATGTTGGAGTGGGTTGGGTATGTTATTTGATTGATCAAGGATTTGGTGCCTCTAACGTTTGATGAACACAAGGATTCGGAATAATTGCCATGGATGATAAAGATTTTATTCTGAATAATATTTGCAAATGATTAAGATGTAACTCCAGATTAACGAGTTATAACGTTGGTATGTGATAATTAACTTGGTAAATAAGGAGCGCTGGTTAATTCATTTCTCCAAGTCATCTTTAGTCAAGTACCTTTCTTTTCTTCGGTGAAATGTTTAGATACTTATTTTTGGTCTTTAATGAGATATAAACGGGTTAATTCAATTCTTGAACTGGTCCCTTCTTTAAAATGAATCTCGTCATTCCAAGTATTAGCATTCTATATTGGTTGAAATTAAAATGTTTTTATCAAGATGCCGGCAGACTCTCTTTGAAAGCTTATGAGAGAATCATAAATATCATGTATGCAAATGGTGGTTTTTGACAATAATTTTAATTTTAATTTTTTAATGATTTGCTACCTACCCATAGTGGGAAGGGTTCTAGGGTGCCCTTCTAAGCTTCAAGGGACTTGATTTAGAGCATCTATAATCATGCTCTCTATTTTTTAGTTAAAATTTAGCTAAAAACATACAAAAGCTATTTTAGGAGTTCCCTATAAAATTTTAACTCCAATCATACTGTCTAGTTTAGGAACTCATAAATGCTCTAACTCTTTTTTAATTTGTCAATCTCTATAAAACAAAATAATATAAAAAATAGTTAGCATTAATTAAATATTTAAAAATACTCATAAAACAAAGCAGCATTAAATTATAGGGAACCACTATTCTCTCTCCTCATATTTGGGAGCTCCTAGAGGTCTCCTTATTTTATGAGGTAGATAGGGAGCATGGTTGGAGTTCTATTGTTTCAAATCCTCCCTAGAATTTGTCTAAAGGGGTGGTTTAGGAAGCCCATTGTTGATGCTCTTAATCAATCATTTTAATACCTTACTTACAAGCAATTATTTTGATGTCTTCTATCCTTAAAAGCTTATGACTTGACTTAAGCTAGGTGAAAACACCTAGCAAACTCAACTAAGTTTATGAAATTATGAGAGAAAAAACAGAAATCTCAAAGAGTTTCTGGACTTATTGACTAAAAATCTAAAACAAGGCCAACAAAAGGAAGAACAGTCGTTGCTAATCTTCATGCATGACATGACATAGAGAGCGTCACCTAGTCACTCTATGGCCCCAACGCGCCAATCAATAGTAGATCTACCCTAACCAAGTAGAACACCTCAAAGAGCAACCCCGCAAAATGTGGCACATCCAAAGCCAACCCAGATTCGTGGTAGAACCAATAGATTTGCCAAAGGATGACCATATCTGCATAGATGCGTCAAAAATCATAGAACATCGAGGATCCGTGAAGCTTTCTCTTTCTCTTAGTCGGCTATTGTAAAGAAACTTAGGGAGAATTTGGGATTGTTGTGCTATGAAAATAATTACTTTCAGATTTGTTGTAAGAGAAATCAGATGTCAATGAAACTAGTTTGGCGTTTGGTAAACTTTATATTAAAAGTGATTTTGATACAAAAATCAATTTAAGAGTGTTTGGTAAATATTTGTGTAAAACAACTGTGAGCTGTGTATAATGACTAAAAAGGATATGATGTTGAAATAATTTTTATATAAATGTTTGGTATTATATATATATAAAAAAAAGTCTCACTTCTTTTTTTTGGCCAAAACATTGTCACTGTCAAGTATGCAAATTTTTTATTAAATATTTATGTTGAGAGACACCTTGAAAAAAAAAAAAAAAAGGACAATACTTCCCTCCTTACCTTCTACTATGGCTCAACCATAAAGTGACATGTGTCATCTTTTTTTTTTTTATTGAACCCCTAGCTTTTTACCAAAAAAAGAAAAAAAAATCCCCATTAATTTTTTTTTTTCACTTTGATTTTTCTCAACCATTTAAAAAATAATAATTTTCCTTCCTCAGTCAAAATTTTAAGTATTTGTGGCCCTTTCCAGCTCTAACTTTAATAATCCCTCTACAAAGCTTTAATTTAATAATCCCTCTACAACCAAAGTTGCCATTGACAACATTTGTAGACATAGTTTCTTCATGGAGGTTCTTTCAATACGTCATCATGTTACCAAGTGGGAAAATAAAAACAATGGGAATTTTTTTTATTTTTTTTATTTTATGTTTTGGTAAAAAGCTGGTGTTCCTCAAACGGGTACTTAAGATGTCTCAGTTCTTCCCCAAACCAGAAGCATTCATCAGCTCCTCCGTGAATCCTAACTAACATGTCATTTGGGCAGTCCTAAATGGCAGACATTATTATTGGCCAAATCTAATCTAATTAGAAACCATGTTGAATATTTGAAGATAGAAAAACAAAATGAATTCACAAAATTTAGGTTTTCCATGATTTCTCGGCAAAAACAAACGCAACCAAAGCATTTGCGTTGCAAAAGGCATAATTTGGATGGCCAGAGCTATCTATTGGTGAAAATCAACCTAGTATTCACCAAATACCAATAGTTTTATTTTGCAAATACAAGACACTATATAGAGGACCAGAAGAGCGGGTCAAAATAATTGTATTAACCACAAGAACCCCATAATGTAGGTCCTCTAATATTCCCTTATAAAAGAGTGCCCTCTCTCCTCTGAATTGATCTCCAGCAAAGAAAGAACTCAATAACCAGGAAATTAATCAACAATGGAAAAGTATTCTAGTACCATTGCCCTTGCCTCTGCCCTTTGCTTCTCGGCCCTCCTCGGTTTTGCTTGCTGTGAAAACCCAGATTCAATCTATGTGCTTGGCCTGGTTTACTGTGACAACTGCCATGTCGGTTTTCCTACCACGTCTAGTAAGGTGATCGAAGGTAAGGATAATGCATGCATATGCGTGCATGTTAATTTATTAACATTTTGTTAGTAAATCACTTATTAGAACCCCGAAGAGAATGTGCATCAGATTGCATTCTCATGTTTCGTAAGCGTAAGCATTACATATGTATTATATCCAAATAGGAGACATGTATAGAGTGTTTTTCCTTAAGCAAGGGCAGATTCATATATTTTTAAGGGGCAGGCTAGGCAATATATATATTTTTCTTCATTTAAGGAGTTGCTGGGGTGCAGTGGACTATGTTTTTTTTCTCTTCATTCTCATCCTTTTGAAACGAGCATGAGACTTGCATACTCATTCCGCAAATCAAACGGGCTTTGGGACGATAAATCTCATGCACGTACGTACGTACACACACATATGCATTTCAGGCGCAGAGGTACACCTGGAATGCAGCGACAAGAAAGGCGGAGCACCAACATACAGGGCATGGAAGAAGACTAATTCTGAAGGAATGTACGACAACATACAGGGCATGGAAGAAGACTAATTCTGAAGGAATGTACGAATTCGAAGTGAGCAAGAAAGTAAATGTGAACAGCTACTGTGAAATCATTGCTTTCGAGAGCAACCTTGATGACTGCAGAAACATTGTCCACGACGACTCTAGCCAGGAGCTGAAGCTAAAATTCACCAAGCCTAGCCCGAATGATAAACGGGTCGTCGCCTTCGGGAACAAGCGCTTTGCCGCCCCGATTTCCTTTCAACCCGATCAGCCTCTTCAAAACTGCGCTGAGCACCACAACGAAGAAGAACATGACAAGGAGGAGGAGGGTGCTCCGCAGCACAAACATGAAGAAGAACATAATGAGGAGGGGGATGCTCCTCAGCACCAACATGAAGATGAACATGAACATGAGGAGGCCCATTAATATTATCAATTCACATAAATTGGAACCCTTTTTTCTTTTGTTTCATTTATGGGTTTTGTATTTTGTTTTTGTTTTTTTTGAATTATTTTACCGACAAGAAGATTAGAATATAGGCGCTCATATTTTAAAATTCTATTTGGCTATGAGGATTTTAGTGGAGATTTTGGTGTGTTACCTAATATTTCATCGGTGTCTAATGTTGTGGATTTTATGTTCCTACTTAGGATTCAGATCATGTGCTGATCTTTTTGTGTATCTTTTACCTATGTCTAAAAACTACGTCGTTTCAACTGCCTCACGACTGATTTCAATGGGCCAGGCCAACCCATCCCACAATTGAGAAGGCTGATTGTGGATCAATTGAAGCAAAGGTCCGTGAGGAAATAATAAATTAATAATTAAAGGAAAAAAAAGATGGAAAAAGAAAGGCCAGAAGTCGTAGCTCCCAACGGTCGAAATTTTAAAATTCCTACCCACTGTTTTCAGGCTTTACAATTCCCTGTAGCTCCTTCTTAAACCCCACCGCTGCAAAACCAACCTCTGTCTCATTCTGTCAAATTTTCAATATTCCATTCACAATCTCCGCCGAATTTCTCAAAATCCGAGCAAATCTGCCTCAGTTTTCTCTGATTTTTCATTCTCCTCACAAACCCAATTCAATTCTTGCTTTGCATAATCCAATTTCTAACTCTGTTTATTTATTCATAAATTTTTCGCAGGTTCCTTATGGACCCAGAAAACATTGATTGGGGCAGCATAGAATCTGTGTTCGTCGAAGATGAGACGTACGAGAACTTCGAAGCGCCTAAATGGGTCGACCTCTCCAGCCCAGATGCGCTCATTGGCGATGAAGCCTGGTTCTGCAGTCCTGGTAGGACCCACTTTTTCATAACTCCATTTTATCTGTTTACAGAATATTCATTTTTTTGGGGTCAAAACTCTGCTTTGTTTATATTCACTTTGTGACTTGCAGATTGCAACCATCCGAAGGCGGCTGAGGATTTCCTCAAATCAGCACGTAATCGGAAGGTGGTAATTGTTTTTCTGATATCACAACAGATAAAGTTTTTTAATTGTTTTTATTATAATAATCAACTTCTGCAAAGTTTGCTGAATGATCCTTTTTTTTTTCTTGTTCCAGGTGAAGCTTCTAAGATCTTTATCCATTTCTGAAATCCTTCCTTTTAGGGAAAGGAATCGGAGGTACAATTACGAAATCCTTTATATGTCTGTTTGGTTTCAAAGAAAGTTTTGGAAAATAAATGAGCTTGATGAGCAAATTCTTGTAAATATCTGTATCTTTCTTATCAGAGATGTGAAGGTAAAAGGGGTAGAAATCAAACCACCTTTAGCTGCAGCAGAGTTTCCCAAGACGAAGACCGAAAATTCGAATTCTTTATGCAATGTGTATGAAGAGAGTGAGAACAAGAATCCCAACTTCCCACCTCCGCTTCCACTTTCGAAAACCAAAACAACGAAGGCTCCAATGAATCCAAGCAATGTGAAGAAGAAAGCAGTGGATGAATCATCTCATGGTTCATCAAATTTTGGTAGGAAACCGCAGCTAAAGAGTACTTTCTCCGCCAGTAATTTACTTGGCGGGCGAGCAATGTTGAATCAAATCACGGAATTTTGTGCGGAATTGAAGAAATTGGCGAGACGGGGTTCGAGAAAAGGTGGATCATCAGAGAGAGTTGGTTTGAAGGAGAGGGTTAGAGAGAGGATCCCTCTGATTGTTAGAGAAGGGAAGGTCTAAGAAATGGAACAGAGTAAAACAGAAGGGAAGCCTAAGCAATGGAACAGGGGAAAATAGAGGAAGCTAGAGAAGGCCAAGTCTAACAAATTATTACACTATAGTTATCATCTAATTCAAGATGTAAATTGAAATTGCATTTGGAGTGCAGACATATGATTTTTTTTAATTTTTATTATCGCTATGATAACAGGATATGAAGGTTACAGAATTATTTTTTCCAGCCAAGAAAAAAAAAAAGAGTTTATGAGGTGCTTGTTTATCGTATCCCCCTTTTTCAATATCGTTTGTATAGTCAACGGGATCTAATCTAATAGAAACGGGTATTGACTTGCAGACTAGTGGTCTCAAGTTCAAACTCCAATGGCACCGTGTTGTGTGTGTGTGTGTGAGAATCTCATGGGAAAAGTCTTGAATGGGTTTAGTGCAGTGTGATAGTGTATTAGGGTGTAACAGGGGTATTTTTGGTAGTTAAAAATGGTATATTTAGTTAATTTTATATTTTGAATTAAATATTATAGTGTACTGATATTTTAGGGTGTACTCTGTTAATTTTAAGATTTGTAACAATTTTTTGTAGTTAAATAGGGTATACTTAGTTAATTTTACATTTTGAATTAAATATTATGGTAACTGAGATTTTAGGGTGTACTCAGTTAATTTTAGGATTTGTTTAACAACACCCTTTAGACTATTGCTTGTACTAAAAAAATATCGCTTATATAAAACCCAAAATATATACTGCAAAAAACAGTGTACGTTATTATGACTTGTGAGGCATTGGATACGAACACAATGGGCACAAGTGACAGTGTAAAGAACCAAAACAATGTACACAAGTGACTGGTCTCCAGCCACGGAACAAGGAAATTCTCGTGATAAAAGTGTAAGCATGGCAAAAAACATAACTTGCACACATGGATGGTCCGAGCCAGGTCGAGTTCCAATATGCTTAAGCTTGGCTCGAACAATGATTTGGTGCATGCTTAAGGGTTTAGGTGCAAAGGATCCAACCCAAGTCAAAAATCATGGATCCACAGTGGCGGAGTCCATTGTGATAAGATGTTGTGCCCCCATTCTCATAAATTCATTTGAAGTTTTTATTTAAAACTTGAAAAAATATCGTTTTCAGCTATTGGTCCCAATATATAGACACTAGCTCTGCCACAAGGCTTGTACTCTCAAGAATAATAATGAACGGAAACTTTGGAGGTAGTCATTGATTTGCAATAAAGAATGTAGCGGAATATGTCAAAAGATGTGATCGAAATGTATATATCTTTTTTAGCCAAATTCATAAATAAAATAGATCAGAAATTGCGAAATTGCATTGATGGTTGCTTTTTTTTATTTTGGTCAACATGATGGCTGGTTTGCATGTTGTTGCAGATGAACATGGACTTCGTCACCCAAAAAATAAAGTATGTACTTCTTCTGCTTCAGATCTCATTGGCTCAATAGTCAACAGAGACAAAACCATGAAAATTTATTATTTGTTATATTCCCAGTTTGGAGGCAATGACCTACACCTAAAGAGTTTGAAGTGACATGTGAACTAGAATATCAAGGAGATATTTAGTCATGTCCCCATTCTTAGCATTAAAACTATAAATAAACTCTACACAATTTAATTTCTATAAACAAGCCCAAAAAATACCCAAAAAATGATAGCTGGCCATATTGAATTTAATTTTGATTATTAAATTACTTTGATGCCCTATTTAGTGTTTTGGGCTTTTTAATGAGGTTTTGGGGTTGGATTTGTTTTAAGAAATTCATGGTAGTTTTGTAATTTAAAAGAAGTTAAAAGCAATTGTTTTTTTTGTGTGTGTAAATTTCAACAGTTTATTTCATGAAAAAAAAAAAGAGGTAATCTATACTTATAAGTAATGGGAATAAGAAAAATATAATAATTTCCATTCTTGACTTTGGTGTGTTTACTTACACATAAAGAATCATTCAATGCACTAATCCCATCTTAAAATCCTCAATTAAATATTCGAAAAATCAAGAATTAGAACAATTAGGAAGGGTTAATTCTTAATTGATCTGATTCCTATTCTTGGTTTATTTTGTTCTCATTCCTCTTGTTCCTATTACTTTGAAGTTAACATGCCAGAGTGGTGGTCATCAAACTCCAAGGACTCATCTAGGTTATGGCTTCAAACTTTGTTGGTTTGGAAATTATTGATATACATTGAAGTCTCATCAACTATCAATTACCTTGATATGAGTTTTGGTTGCATGCGTATGTAAGGATATAAATGCCCTTTCCATGAAATGCCAATCCCTATCTATGCTATGAAGATTTTAAAAGGGTGTCACTAGAGCAAATAGCCATTGCCAAACTTGAAAAGTTTAAAGAGAGGGTTTTAAATAAGATTTGTTAAGAAGTTGACCTAATTTAGACTAATAAATTCATAACACGATCACATTAAATTTTGGGGCCAAATTTCTTGGTGCCACCGCCACCAAAGAATACACTCATTGCCAATAGGGTCTAATCGAGTGAAAAGGGCCTTGACCTGTATATTAGAGGTCTCAAATTCGAATTCGCATAACATCTGATTGTGTGAGTGTGAGAAACTCCCTTCCTTTGTGGGTCCTTTGTGGCTCATGGATGTTG
Organism: Prunus avium; assembly: GCF_002207925.1. The sequence goes on from NW_018922897.1 coordinate 206,401, forward strand.
TTTATGACGATTGGCCTAAGTCCAATGTTCTTATTTAAGTTTTAGTTGTAATTTGGCGTGTGTAGTACTCTTTTTCCTCCCCTGAAGTTTTATCCCATTGAGTTTTCTTAAGGGAAATTTTAATGAGGTCACTCTTCTCCATGCCGGACCTATTATTCTTGATGATTGATTAATGAATTCCCTTTTTATCTCAAAAAAATAAAAAAAATAAAATTCCAGCGACACCCTTGCCCGTTTTGGCCTTTTCCCTTTTATAAAGTTTTTTATTTTGGTCGGTGCCCTTTTCTAAAGCTTGTAAGTTGTTACTGAACAAAAGATAAAAGACAGACAGAAACGAGTACATTGACAGAAATGTCCATTTTGAACCCAACGGTTTCACTTACGACATGAAAATGAAAAGGGCAATTACAGTCAATTTAACTGAATTGTGCCAAATCGTTCTGTTGCGTTGGGTTCAACCTTTGCAGGCAGAACCTTGGCGGCTTTTGTATTGTCCAAATCAGACCGAGCCCCCCTTATTTCTCTCTCTCTCTACATTATATATATAATTATGTCCGAATCACAAAAATTATTGCTTCAATTTTTATATTCTGGGTTTCGCTGGAATCTCAGAAGAGAAGAACAAGTTGTTGGTCAATTGGGTCTGTTCTCTCTCTCTTTTAAATCTCAACCTTCCATCGAATTATTCTTCTGAGTTCTATCTTTTTGTTTTGCCTTTTAATCCTCTGTTTCATGCTCCATGGTTCAGGTTCTGTTTCTGTAACATTTGCCATTCTGGATCTGAGAAGAGGTCAGTCAATGCTCTATGATTGCTACAACTCACTCGTATTCACTTGCGCCCACTTTGATAGTTTCTTGTATTAACTGAGGTATATTATTTTGTGGAAACAGAAAAAGGTTGGTTAATTTAATTTTGAGCTAATATGATTTTGGTCCTTGCATTTTTTGGGGCTGATATTGAGATTTACAACAGCCCATTTGAACCTCAAAATTTTCTCTGAATCATTTGTTTACAAACTTTTGGTGGGTTTGTTATTTATGTGGAGGAGTTTGGAATGGTTTATTGCTGCTTTCTTTGAAGTTCCTTGTTCAATGCCATCTGCCTAGAATTTCTTGTTAAAATTTGGGTTGACGCCATTGATTTAAAAGGTTCAGTTGTCAAGATTTTTTTGGCCAAATAGTGATGATAGAATTTGAAAGAATGGTGTTTGATAATGTTTCTTTTGTGTATCTGTGTTTGTCATAGGGATGAGTTTCAGTTAGTTCATTTAAGGTGCTTGTGAAGGGGTTGGGGGTCAAGAAGATGGAGACATAGTTGTGGGTTTGTCTCAGTAGAGTCTTCTATGATAATGCTTTCTATTCAGAAGTGGAAATGTTCATGGTCTCAGATAGCAACGATTGCTTCTATTGTGGCATTGGCCTCTATAATATTGGGTTCGATAGTTCATCTGTTCTGGTTTCCGTTGGTTCCTTCTTTCAATTACTTCAGTCAAGCTCAGAACTCTTGTGTCCCAATTAATGGATCAGCTGAAGCAGTTATTGATAATGTTAAGGGAAATTTTAAACCACCTATTGACCTAGATCGACAGTTTCCATCTGACTTGCACAAGGCAGTTGTTTTCCGTGGTGCACCATGGAAGGCTGAGATTGGCCGGTGGCTTTCTGGTTGTGATCCAATTTCTGATGAAGTCAACATCAATGAGGTAATAAGAACAATGCTATACATGCATAACATTTCCTTTTCATTCTACATGAGTGAAGATTTCAGTGAGAAATGCCAAAGGAGTTGAATCATGTTCACAAGAACTAAAAATAACTAGAAACATAGGGATCAACACCAGCATAATATACATGTTTGTAAATGGAGAGGGGAAAGAGGGGGGTTGGGGTGTGTTGCACAAGTCATTAAATTGATCAGCAAGCAAATGGATTTTCCTTTGTTAATTAGTCCCCTCAGAAATTAAAGGCTTGTGCCTTGATGTTAGTATCAACTTTATTGGAAGAGTATTTATCTGTATATAACTAATTGTTATTGGCAGGTAATAGGTGGCAGTGGCTGCAAAAATGACTGCAGTGGTGAAGGCGTCTGTAATCGTGAATTGGGACAATGTCGGTGCTTTCATGGATACAGTGGTCAGTATAATTTCTATTTTCTCTCATTTAATTTAATCTAATAGAAAATTGTGAATAAGTAGTTGAAAAGAGAAGTCGGCTTGATGTTCAATTTCATCATCTCTTGAATAAGAATTATGATTCCGTTGACAGTAAGCTTTTTATTCCATGATATGATGTTTATACTGATTGAAGAATATATGAGAAGATTATTGCTCTAGAATTCTGTTATGAACTTTTGTGAATAGCAGACTAATTTTTCGCTACTTGTCAATGTTTCAATCCTCTTATTATTCAAATATAAGAACCACACAACCAGACTAAGATGTAATCATATGGCATTATCTCTTTAATTAAATCTTTATGCTGAGACTGAGAGTTTATGAAGAACAGATCTAGATTAAAGAAATACTAGATCTTAAAGACAAATATTTGGTTAAATATTGCTTAGTGAAATGGCATAGTTTTAATTTTTGACATTCATGGTTCTTTGATATGAAAACACTCATTAAACTAGGTAGGAAAATAATAAAAAACTTTTAAAATGAGGCATGTGTGGCATGCAGAGGTCAATCTTTTAAAGAAATCCTATGAAGAATACTCACACAGATCTCCTCTAGAGCCAAATTTGGGCGTATTTCAGTCATGTTTTAATCTATTATCATTGTTGGTCAATGGTTGTGTGGTCACTGTTTCTTTTGTTTGGCTCTAATTGTTGTCCCTTACTGCATCACTACTAATGGAAACTTTGTCATTTCATCACTTCCATAGAGTTCTTACATTCTTGTAGCTCCCTAATCTCTCCCATTGTTTCTAAATGAACACTCTGTTCCGATATTGCGGAAAAACCAGAAAGTTTGCTATTGTATATGAGTCATATTCTATAAATATAATATGTTCTAATTGTGCAGGGGAAGGATGCTCTGAGAGACTGCAGCTGGAATGCAACTACCCAGGATCACCAGACCAACCATATGGGAGATGGGTTGTCTCCATTTGCTCTGCGCATTGTGACACAACAAGAGCAATGTGCTTCTGTGGGGAAGGCACAAAATACCCAAATCGACCTGTGGCAGAGGCATGTGGCTTTCAAGTGCAGTAAGTTTATCAGATCCTAACTAGGCTTCCATCAGTATAAATAAGTCAGGAAATATTTTACATGCCACAAATCCCTGCACATTTGTTTCAGGTTACCCTCTGAACCTGGTGCACCTAAACTGACTGATTGGGCGAAAGCTGACCTGGATAATGTTTTCACAACAAATGGTAGCAAACCAGGATGGTGTAATGTGGATCCTGCTGAAGTGTATGCTCACAAGGTGCAATTCAAAGAGGAATGTGATTGCAAATATGATTGTTTCTGGGGGCGGTTCTGTGAAGTGCCTGTGCTATGCACTTGTATTAATCAATGCTCGGGGCATGGGAATTGCCGTGGTGGATTTTGTCAGGTAACAATTGGTTGCTTTTGCCTGGATGCTCAATGTTGTTTGTTTGAACAAATGAGAAGTTAATCATGCTAATAAATCAAACTCAGCAAGTTTTTTCCTGGAACGATGTTGAACATATTAAAAGTTAATTAATCTTTGGAGACACTTAGGACTGATGTGAATGAGTATATAAAAGTGTACTAGGAACAACATAGGCTAACATTTCCGCTTCGGGTATATCAAATTTAATTGGAGATTAAGAATAAAAGGGTTTGGCTGATAATTTCACACAATCTCAAGGTTAAAAATTGTGCACAGAGCTATTCCCTTTAACACATTCATTCATTCTTTAGTGTAGAACTCTTTAAGCTAGATCATAAGTATCAGTCATTATCAACTTCATAAGTCATGTGCTTTTATGGTCTTATGCTAGTTTTCTAGTCACACGCCTCAAATAAGAGGATACTATATTTCAGTAAGCCTGTCCTACTATGAAAGATTGACTTGGTAGAAAAATACTGTTTTATTTGTCAAACATCCTCCTCCGAGTATCCTTGGAGAGTTATTTTTTCTTTGAGCAGGAATTTTTTGATCACAACATGTTGAAAGTTGTATGAACATCTACCCTAGTCTCTATAGTTTGCTTATCAACTTTTCTTTGGCAACTCTTTGGATATTTTGTTCCTCTGTTTTTGGTGAATCATTAAAAGTTTGGATATGCATAAATAAATACAAGTAAGCATTAACATGCACCCTTAACATGCATTTTTTTCCTGATCAATTAGGACAGAACTAAAAGATAATCCTAGGTGTCAAATGCTCCATAAGAGGAGAAATACTCAAAATTTAACTTTTGCATGCAAATCCACAATTAACCATGTTCGGTGATAAATTTTGTTCTAAGTTGTGTGATGTAAGTTACTCAGGCACTAAAACTAGAAACCAGTTGGAAGTATTTTGGTGACAATAATTTCCCAATCTTGCTCTGTTTCCTTGCGAGTTCCTTATAGTTCATCAATAGATATGTACTATCATACTATGTCATAAGAATACCCTGTGGTTTTTTTTTTCTGTTTCCTCTTTTGTCAATATCTCCTGCCTTAACTGAGTGCACTTTCCAGTGTGACAATGGCTGGTATGGAATAGATTGCAGCATTCCCTCTGTTGCATCATCAGTTAGAGAGTGGCCTCAATGGCTTCGGCCTGCTCAGGTTGATGTTCCTGATAGTTCACATCTCCCAGGGAAAGTTGTCAACCTCAATGCTGTTGTGAAAAAGAAAAGGCCCCTTATATATGTTTATGATTTGCCTCCAGATTTCAACAGCCTACTTCTTGAGGTCAGGATTAGCTTGACTTACGATTACTTAATTTATGCCAAAAGCAAGTTTCTTATTTTTTTTCTTCTCAATTTCTTGTTGTAGGGGCGTCACTTTAGGTTAGAGTGTGTAAACCGAATCTATGATGGCAAAAATTCAACACTGTGGACAGATCAACTGTATGGTGCCCAGGTATTTTACTTAAACCGAAACTGGAGTAAAATCGAAGATTCTTAGGAATATTCATCTGTCTTGTTGCTTGTTTGCAGGTTGCACTTTATGAAAGTATCTTGGCTAGTCCGTATCGTACATTAAATGGTGAAGAAGCAGATTTCTTCTTCGTTCCTGTTCTTGATTCATGCATTATAACTCGTGCCGATGATGCCCCTCATTTGAGTATGCAGGTATGCTTTATGTAATTGTTAAAATGCGTATGAAATTGCAATTTCACATCTGGGTTTGCCAAGTCAATGTTCTCTGGTTTGGCTTTTGCTTACTGATGTGCTTATTATTAAACTTTTAGGAGCACAAGGGCTTGAGGAGCTCTCTCACTCTGGAATATTATAGGAAGGCTTATGATCACATTGTTGAACAGTATCCCTTCTGGAACCGCTCATCTGGAAGAGACCATATTTGGGTATGATGTAAATGGGAAAATTACATAAGGCCAGTGTGGAGTGAAAGTGTGTTTGTCTTTTCCTAGTTAGAGCATTTTATTAAGTGTGCATGCTAATGTTGTCACCTCTGTATCTGAAGGCAGTTTTTTTCATGGGATGAAGGTGCTTGCTATGCTCCCAAGGAGATATGGAATAGCATGATGTTGGTTCACTGGGGAAACACAAACTCAAAACATATGCATTCAACAACAGCCTATTGGGCTGACAACTGGGATACCATTCCTTCTGATAAAAGGGGTAACCATCCCTGCTTTGACCCTGATAAAGATCTTGTACTTCCTTCCTGGAAAAGTCCTGATGTCAACTCCTTAAGCTCAAAACTTTGGGCTAGGTACACATCTGATGGAAATCATACTCTCGTTTCCTTGGTTTCTTTCTTCTTCTTTTTCGTCTCCTTTTCTATGCTTTTGTTGCTCTAGTCAACCATGACCATTAATCCATGGAAAGATTCAATACTTTATTTTCAGATCCCATGACACACGGAAAACGCTCTTCTACTTCAATGGAAATCTGGGACCAGCTTACCCAAAAGGAAGACCAGAAGCTTCGTAAGTTAAACAAGAGCTTTTTAGAAATATTGTCTTAGGGTGGGTCGATTCAAATTCTTTTGTGGACAACCCCTAAAGACTGAACCTTACCAACGGTTATTTCCATTCCTTCCCATTTCTATGTGCGACATTTGGAGAACATTTATGAGGTTTGGGTTGTCTGGAAAGTAGTTGTCTATGGAGTTTGGAAATGTTCAATTTCCTGCGTCACTACTGATAGTATATTGCACAACTTACAGATGATCTGATAAAAAAATTGGGGTATTTATGTAGCTATAGCATGGGCATCAGACAGAAGCTGGCAGAAGAATTTGGTTCAAGCCCTAACAAGGAAGGGAAACTTGGAAAACAACATGCAGAAGATGTGATTGTTACCCCGCTACGGTCTGAAAACTATCATGGGGATTTAGCCAGTTCTATCTTCTGCGGGGTATTTCCTGGTGATGGTTGGAGTGGTCGTATGGAAGACAGTATTTTACAAGGGTGCATTCCTGTTGTCATTCAGGTAGTTAGTTGTCTACATTTGTTTATTGCTGTTTGCTGTTTTTATTAGAGCCTTGGAAAATTTGGTTAGCTTATCACTTACTTCAAGATGCTTGTAAGTTAGTGACTGTTTGCATCGTGTCATACTATGAGATTGCATGCTTCCAAACCGTGATAACCTATATTAATCTTTCTTCTATTTTGTTCCCTCATATTTAGGATGGAATTTTCCTGCCATATGAAAATGTGCTCAACTATGATAGTTTTGCTGTTCGGATACGTGAAGACGAAATTCCAGATTTGATAAATATTCTTCGGGTAAATCTTTTTTACTTTTTATGTTTTAAGTTTTGATTGATACAATGAAGCTTCTGATTGCAAGTTTGGCAGCATTAAGCTGACTGATTATTGGATTTTTAAATCCTGTAGGCATTTAATGAGACAGAAATAAAGTTCAGGCTAGCAAATGTGCAGAAAATTTGGCAGAGGTTTTTGTATCGTGATTCTATTATGCTCGAAGCTGAGAGGCAAAAAACTGATTTTGGCCATATGGAAGATTGGGCAGCTCAGTTCTCACAATTGATTGAAGATGATGTTGTTGCAACATTTGTACAGGTGAGTATCTTCCTACTCTATGTTGAAAGATGTTAGTTGATTTGACCATTTGAATTTCATTAAACTGGAGCTTTGCTCTAAACTGTAACTATAATACCAGCTAATCTCAAAAGTTAAATGTATAGGTCAACCATGAAGTGGTAATTGTTTGTTTGGTTGAAAAATACATTTACATTATGAGAGACCAAAAAAAAAAAAAAACAAGTTGTAATTAATCTTAGGGCATGTAGGAGGTTAATGGGATTAGGTTTTGATTGCCTGTGTAAACCTAGGGAATGAATAAACAAGAAATAAAATATTTTGGCAAAAATATTTTCAAGGAAAATTGAAGCTTTAGGTACATATGCCATACATACACATGCAGTAGAGGATATCTGATTTTTTCTTTAGTCATTTATTAAAATTTACACAACTACTTAAGTTATGAAATCAATACTTAAACTTTTCAAGATTGGAGTCAAGCACCAGTCTAAATCTGCTCCTGTACATATGGTTATGTGTGTCTCCTTAGAATATGAACTCGCTGACCACGTCCACTCACCTTAATCAGGTTTTGCATTACAAGTTGCATAACGACCCTTGGAGGCAACATGTTCATGTTAAAAAGGAGTTCGGGTTACCTCGAGAATGTTTGTTTAAAGGCAACTGAGGAAATGTGCTTACTGCTAAACTAATTTTAACACCTTAAGGGCTCACTAGGTTACAGGAAGCAAGCATGGCAAGTTGGCATTCAAACGAGAACCTCACCACATGGCAGCATCCAGTTAGATAGGACTTGAAAGCCAGCCAGCCAGGTCTTCTCACTTCTACTCCTCTTCTAGCCAATTTTGGACCCAAATCTGTGAAATTTGGGTATACGTCTTTTGTCCAAATGGAATTACCTTAATTTATCTTTTTTATATTTTGTTTACTGTGAATGGTAACTTGTAACTGAAGTATTAGGCAGATGCTAGTCTGTGATGCATGTGGGCCCTACTGTGGGGCCCATATTCATCTCGGTTGGAAGTCATCTGTGCAAGCACGAAGGACTGTCATAAACGTCTGGTCCAATTACGCGGAGACGAAGATAGATATTCTTTCTGTTTTCTTAGTTATCTTACATGCTAAGATTTACATGTGAGATTCATATTTGCCTTTTGTTTAAGGCCATAGTGGAGGACTTGGTTCAAACTTGTTGTAACTTTTGTTCAATTTGCTTATAAATTATAATAAAGCTCCATTAACAACCATCGGATACCGACGGTAGTGGAATTATGTGAATGATTGTAGTTATGAATTTGTGGGTAGTGGAATTATGTGAATGATTATAGTTATGAATTTGTGATGTGATGAAAGGTATCAAAGAAGCCTGTCATCGTTTTGTCTCATATTTCCCACCCTTTTTCCCTTTTCCCCTTTTCTTTGAGATTGCAAATTTGCTATCAAAGCACCATTACAATACCTATTACATAGGCCAAGAGATTATGTTCAGAATGGGTAGAACTTGCTCCCTAAAAACCAGCTTGTAAAGGAAAGGTGCCCATGAGCTCTTAAACCACTATATGATATGCTATTTTTTCCAATGTGGGATCTTGAGTCCTAACATTCTACTACGAAGAGATCGTGTTAAAGTGTGAAATAACTCAAACTAGCCAGCACAAACATGAGGAAAAAGTGTTTGATTTTGGGTACCAATTTACAATAGGTTTTTGTAGAAATGTCACATGAACTTATACCTTAGTTTCAATTTGTCACCTTAAAGAAAAATTTAAGAGAAATGTCACCTTAATTTTTAAAAATCCATGATTTGTCATATGACTTTAACACATCCATTTAAAGGGTATTTTAGTCTTTCCATTTTCAAGGGTATTTTAAAAATGGAAAAATTATTATAATTTTTTTTTTTAATTTCTTTTAAACAATTAAAATTGAAAAAAAAATCTCACCTTCCCCCATCCCCTTATGCACCACCGGCGTCTCCAACCAACCCCATCCACCTTGAAATCCATTCCCCCTTCAATCTTCACAACCTCTTCCTCCTCTATCTACCATGAAACACCTACCCTCCACACACAAATTCACTCAGCTCACCCAAACCAAGTCCACCTTTTTCTTCTTCTTTTTTCTTTTTGGTATTTTTCCATTTGCATATTGAAATTTTTTCCATTTCCATGCTCAATGAACACCATAAAAAAATTTATACATGCTCACAGAGAGAGAGAGAGAGAGAGAGAGAGAGAATAGGGGGAGGGGGGGTCCTGTGCGATGTGTGTTTGGGGGTGGGGGAGAAAAGGAGAGAGGTCTCTTTTTTCTCCTTTTTTTATAAATGGAAAGTCAAAATACCCTTAAAATAGATGGAAAATTGGATGATGTTAAAATCAGATCACAAATCATGGATTTAAAAAAATTAAAATGACATTTCTCTTAAATTTTTCTTTAAGGTGATAAATTGAAACTGAGGTATAAGTTCAGGTGACATTTGTTTGAGCAAAATTCTCATGAGAGAATATTCATAAGAGATCCTTCACCCTTCTAGCTTACTTCTCTCTCTTCTTCCTCGATCCCTGCAAAATAGACTAAGTAAATAGACCACACCTGATGCCTAAGTCAGTTAGATGTTCTTGAGAAAGATACGAAAATAATAGAGAAGGTCAGAGTTTTCTCTATGGTACAAGAGAACCGAGTGGCTGGAGCCGTGTGAGTTCTCTCTCCCTCACGCCACTCTTGGCTTTCTCTCCTTCCATATGGGAAGTATTCTCTCCCTTCAATAGAGAGATTAGATCAATTAAAGATTTAATGAAAACCAAATCCCTAATTTATGGTATTATTTCTATTTTAAGTCTAAATAATTGGCCAATTAAATGGAGCACAATTGTTGACCTAAGGAATATTCCTATCAAGGGTGGGCGCGATCTGGTCCGGTCTAGTTTTCACCTCACACCATAATCGAAATTGGTACTATTTAACCGGTGTGGTTTGGTCCAATTTTGGTGAAAAAAATTTATGAAACCGATCGGTCCGATTTAAATCGGTCCTAGTGCGGTTTCTGGTTTTTTCAATTTCAGACTGGATATTATTTTATTTATTTTTTTTACAAATTCTGACTAAAATTTTATTTTTTGGGGTTAAAAATTCACAAATGATCCAATTTCATGCAAAGAGAGATGATTGGGCCTAGAAAAGAAAGGTGTTTTGAAGTCGGGTTTGGGAAAATATTAGTTATAAGATTAGAAATTTAGCATTGGACTTAAATATTTTTAAAAAAATAATAAAAATACACAGTTGGTCCGGTCCAATTTGATCCGATCTGATTTTGTAAGGTGTGAAACTGCACTGGAACTAGTTTGAACCAATTCGGTCCGATTTGTTAACTTTTTAGTCAATACAATTTTTTCCATCTGGTGCAGCTTGGTGTTCCGATTTTCCAGTTTTGATGCCCACCCCTAATTCCTATTGTCCATGTTGTTTGTGCAAATTTCTGCACGAGGAATATTCGAGTGTAGATTCTTTGCCCTTCAAGCTTCCTTCTCTCCCTTCCTTGATTCTTGTGAAATAAACATGAGTAAATAGACCACACCCGGGGGATGTTGGCCAAATGCCCTTCGATGGCAAAGTTAGTTCGATTGAATTTTGATAAAGATATGACAATAGCTAAAGTGGATGAAGGTCTTCTCTCACGAGGAAAGCCGTGTGTGAGGGTGGCTAGAGCTGTGAAGGAGAGAGAGCCAAGAGTGGCATGAGAGAAAGAGAGCTTTGGCTAGGGTTTTAGAATTACCTTGAATGCTTGGTTTAGTCATGTATTTTTAGGCTCCTTATGTGCTAGGGTTTTGCAAAGAATATTTTTCTATCTGGAAGGAAAATATTCTTTTCCTTAAATGGAGAGATTGAGTCAATTATGGATTTCAATTAGGATCAAATCCCTAATTGATAATAATTATCCCAATTTTAACCTAAATAATTCTCAAATAAATGAGCTAGATTATTGACCTAGGAGATATTTGCTCCCACACACGTAGCACCTCATGATTGGTTGCCGACAAATTTGTACAAACATTCCTTTTAACCTATTACCTTGTGCGTGTCAATAATTTATGCTAAACTATGTTGATTTTTATTTTTTGGACGGGTCCGTTGATATTTTGTAATATGGACAGTGTACCAATCCAATCACTTCTAGCTTTATCTCTCTTTCATGTGCTGCCTCTTTTTCTAGGAATAGTACATATTAACTTCAAGGCTTGGAATGTTTACAGATATGTGCACCTAACTTAATTAATATCAACCAACTCTAATTGATTTTTTTTATTTTCTATTTAGTACAAGTGATAGTTTAAATTACCAGAAAAATTTATTTGTAGTTTAGATTATCGCTTGTATTTAAAAATAAAATAAAAAAACTCTTTATGAGTTACGTTTGGTTTTCGATGAATTACATTTTGCATAATTACTACTGGTTTACGTGTCTATTTGAACATCTTGTACAATCGTTAAAATGACATTCAGAAATCTTGATTTGAGTTCTTTTCCAACCTTGTGGAATTCTCACGCTGATATGAAAGATAAAAGTAGACAATGATACGAGGTGGACATATCATTTGACAATTAAAGTTGTGGTGGTCATAGGCATCTATGATATTTCCTTATCCTAGTACTAGGATGTCATTTACCTTGAGCACATGTGTGGTGGGTAGTGCGCACCTATGATGTTATGATACCTAGGTAAAGATACTAAAGAAAGAGTGGACGTTAACCTCACCGTCTAAGATCTTTATGCATTACCCACATGTTTAATTTGAGGATCTTTGCTCGCTATAAAAAAAATTGGCAACAGTCACCATTATTTGGTGATATTTGGTGACTGTTGTGGGGGTGACTAAAGGCTCTAGTCACAAAAAAACAAAAACAAAAAGCAAAAAATGTGACTAAAAGCCTTTTTAGTCACCAAAAAGTCAAAAAATATGACTAATGCCTTTTGTCATAGCCACAAATGTCACCAAATAATGGTGACTGATCGGTTCATAATTGTATATCATTTTGTACCCTTCTAGCTTATGATTTGGTTATGTTTTTGAGTTAAACTTGTGCTTTTAATCCTTTTTGTGTTTATCTTTCAGTTCATTGAGCTTTAGGTAATAATGATGGCTTTAGAGAGCATAATTCATGCAATTCAAGCATGTTAAGGCCTAATTTGGATGAATGGATGAAGAG
>NW_018922897.1:224800-245359 GCF_002207925.1 Prunus avium
TATATCTTTATGCACAATCTCCAACATACTTCCATGTCTAATACCAATATTGACCACATAAACCAAACCTTAATTACTTGATAATAATTGTCTAAAATCAAAACTAAACACAACATGCATAAATGAAAACATGTGAGAAAACACAACGAGCCTTAGGAAGCAACCGGAGTAGCCCAAAAAAGAAGAAGAAAAGAAAAGGCCCTTGTAGAATAGTGGATATATAAATATTGAATTGACCATTCCCAAAAGGGGGACTTGAGACGGATAGATCATATAGTAAAGGAAAGGAGCGGATGGCTTTTATTGTTAACCACTCTTCCTGGTATGACTCATTCATGAGTCATGGGTTATGAAATGAGATGAATTGGGCTCACCAAATGGGATTAATAAGACTTAAATTGAAACTGAATTATTAATAAACTTGTATGGTTGTTGGGATTGGACAATGACTAGACTTAGCCTAGTCCAATTTTATAAAGTCTAACCCTTGTAGAAGGGACTTATTCATCACAATATTTGAACTGTTGTCCAATTTAATAAAGATTATTCATTAATTTTTAAACAAACAATCAACGAAAAACTGAAACCTCAAAGGGTGTTCGTGTAATTTTTGAGATCTGAGGGGGTTTTGTGAAAATACAAGAAACCTCAGGGGGTGTTAGTGTAAATAACTCTACAAATTTTTCATTGACTTCATCATCTCGATATTATCGATATTTTAGCAATATTTTAGCCAAAAATTGCTGAAGTGTGAGAGAAATTATCGACGTCGATATTTTCCGATATTATCGATATTTATACGATATGTGTATGAATACGTTCCAAAATATTCTTGACCCTAAAAAACGATAATATTCTCAATATTTCGTCGATATTATCGATATTTTAGACTATGATTCCAACATTTCTAAGTTCATCAAGCATAAAACAGGACACTGAGTCCATTTTAATTGATTAGTCATGCTCTATCTCAGGCTCTTAGTTATGAAAAATTATTAAATGCGACCGTCATACTATTATATAGTGTTGTTAATTCATGAATTATGGAATATGTGAATGTTGAAATTGATGTCTTAGATATAAAAAATGAGTGAATTAATAACACTGATATGAAAGTAACATCAAAGAATTTTCGCCGGCCAACATCAAAAGCGAGTAGGTCTTCATTGGACAGGACTTTCCAATCCAATAAAACGAGTAAATCATGACCCTAACTTGGTAACTTAACTAATAAGCAGGTCAATGTCAACGCTGCCCAAGGTCTTTGTATAAATCAATTTAATTCATTTTTATTTTTATTTTTTGGTACAAAAAGAGGGAGAATTAGAAACAACGCGTCCCGACCCGAGCCCGAGTGGTCCGTAGGGGAATCTTTTTTATTATTTTGAATATTTTCTCTTATCTTCTTTTTCCTGTTTATTTTTTGTATTTTATTTTTATTATTTTGGTTCCTCCCTCCCTCCCCCGTTGCCTCTGCGAACTGCGAAGCAAAGATTTGACCGATCGGAAGAAGAAAAAAAAATGGTGAAGGAGACGGAGTATTACGATGTTCTTGGAGTGAGCCCAACGGCTACCGAGGCCGAGATCAAAAAAGCTTATTACATCAAGGTAATCTTCACTTGCCTCTTCGTCTTTCTAGTTTGATTGTTCACAGAAGCTGAGAGAGAATTGTTAGCCCTAAATTTGATTAGGGATGATTAGAATTTTGATGCTTATTTCATTTGCTTGTTCCTCAATTGATTCTACAATAATCATAGTAGATCCATCCATTTATGAATCATTTTGCATATGAACACTTACTGCATTAACAAATATGCAAATTTTAATTTAATTAAAACTTTTGTGTGGCTTGCAGGCAAGGCAGGTTCATCCAGATAAAAACCCAAATGATCCTCTTGCAGCACAGAATTTTCAGGTAAAACTATTTACTGGTCATCAAATTATCAATTATGTCAACTACAATGTATTTCTAACATCAAGACTAGGTATGTGCTGCCATTAACTTGCACATTAGAACCTAGAAGTTCTTGATGTTACTTAATTTGCTGGGTTCGCTAACACTTTTTCGTGAAGATAGTTTCTTTTATTGTTCTGGTAGAGGCTTACCAACTGTGTTGATTAATTGGATTCAGGTTTTGGGAGAAGCTTACCAAGTCTTAAGTGACCCAGGCCAACGCCAAGCATATGATGCTTTTGGAAAATCAGGGATCTCAACGTTAGTTTCTTGCTCTTAATCTGTGAATTTCTGAATTCTAAGATTGAAAGGTGTCTGACACGCACCTCATAGGTTGCCTGCATTTGTCACAGTGTATGTGTGTGTTAGCTTAACATATAGTTGCATGTTTCTGACATTTTTTTAATGGTTCCCTTTCTTTCAGCGACTCAATTATTGATCCTGCAGCAATCTTCGCTATGCTTTTTGGTAGTGAGCTTTTTGAGGAATATATTGGCCAGCTAGCCATGGCATCAATGGCTTCACTAGATATTTTCTCAGAAGGGGAGCAGTTCGATCCCAAAAAGCTGCAAGAGAAAATGCGGGTACTGTTTTGTTTATTTATCCTCACTAACCCAGTTACCTATAATTTTCTGTGATGCAATGAGACCAACTTGGTTAGGAATTAAATTTGGGAGCAATGCATTTAATATATTGGTACGATAAAGTTCGTCATATCGTTTGTTTTCTGAAATGCATATTTGTTTGGGCTTTTCAGTCCCACGTTCACCAAAAAAAGACCTGCATTTTTGTAGTTCTGCCAAGTCTTTGTCTTTCAAGAATGGTTATATATCACAGTGGTTTCTGTGTGAAAATATCCATCTATTACAGGTTGTTCAAAGGGAAAGAGAGGAAAAACTTGCAGAAACACTGAAAAATCGACTCAACCAATACGTGCAAGGAAACAAAGAGGACTTTGTTAGTCATGCTGAAGCTGAAGTTGCGAGGCTTTCCAATGCAGGTAATTGATCCCTGCATGTGGTACTTTTGGGTGAGAGAACAGAAAAATTGTTACCTCTTTCAACTGCTTTTAGGTCTGCCCTTGTTTAAAAGTTGATTAGATTTGGCTGATATCTATTCTCTTGGATTAAAGAATAACTGAAGAATAAGCTAGGTACTTGTAATATTGTTTGGGACCATACAAGATGAGATCCTGAAAACACTCATAATGATGAATTGGCATGTAGGGCCTACATTGATGTGTTCTTTCTCTGAACATTTTAATATTTAGTTCAGACTTCTACTGAGCCAGTAGGTAACTTACAAGTCAATAAAATTATAATTGTAAATTTTGTTTGCTTGTAATTTAGCTACTCATTTTATGATTTCATCATGGATGGCATTCCTGTAAAGTCAAATAAATACTATTACTGCATCCAATTTCAATAGAATATTATGCTGTGACACGTTTAATAGGGACTATCATCCAAACTATGCCCAACAGTTCATTCCCTTTTGAAGTTTAAAAAATTGCTGAGCAGTAGTTCATTGCTCAAGGTGTAGGAACTGATTTTACGATATGCTTAATGTGATTAATATCTGATGGAGCTGTTTCTATGATTATTTCCTAAGCTTTTGTATATAATTTTAAGTGATATGGTCTGTTTTCTACAGCTTACGGTGTTGATATGTTGAATACAATTGGCTACATATATGCCAGACAATCAGCAAAAGAGCTAGGGAAGAAAGCATTATATTTGGGAGTCCCATTTATTGCAGAGTGGTTTAGAAATAAAGGGCATTTCATTAAATCCCAAGTAACAGCAGCAACAGGTTAGTGGATCTTTCTGGATTCAATATCGCCAGTCATGTCCTAAGGCTATGTTCTCATGGTGACTGTAATTGTTGGCTCCAATGATTAATTGACCTATGGGCCTAACCAGGGGTATGGGGGCTGATCCGACCCACAGTATAGGGTCCAATCGAGTTCATCCTTATTTGTTCAGATATTGACAGGATAAGGAATATTTGTGTTTTTTTTTCTGTCTGTTTTTGGCATATGTAAGGTATAAATTCTCACAAATGCACACAAGTTTGCTGACTAAGCTAATGTGCGTATTGGTTAACGAACTATTATTTATTTCAGGTGCAATTGCTTTGATCCAGCTGCAGGAAGACATGAAAAAGCAGCTAAGTGCAGAAGGAAATTACACTGAGGAAGAGCTTGAAGAATACATGTCATCTAACAAGAAGTTGATGATTGATTCCCTGTGGAAGCTTAATGTGGCTGATATTGAGGCCACTCTTTCTCGTGTTTGTCAGATGGTTGTTTTTCTGCCCCACCATTTTATTTGGTAGTTGTCTGAAACATGAATGGAAATCTTGTTTAGATTGTAAGTTTTCATTTGATCTTAGGTTCTTCAAGACAACAATGCCAAGAAAGAGGAACTCCGTGCACGAGCAAAGGGCTTGAAAACTCTTGGAAAAATCTTCCAGGTATTGTGTTCTTAACCTAACTATTTTCTGATTTTATGTAGCTATATTAATAAAGATTCTCCATAGATTGCCTAATACATTTGGAAGCTATGGCATTTATATAGAGAACTAAGTCAACCAGTGGGAATGAGGGTGAAAGTGCCCAAAATAGTGGAGTTCATATACTGAATGGAAGTGAATCGCGCTATGATGCTTGTTCTCCTATAACAACACCTAAGGCCTCAAATCCTGAAGAGCCATCTTATACTGTATTTGCATCACAGGTATCTTTTCTTTTAATAAACTCATTTTATTTGTAGATCCCTTGTTTTTTGGTGGACTGAATGTATAGATCCTTTCTAGGATTTCATAAAACGGCATTCCACTACCGCGCAGAATGCATAAGTTTTTAACATTTGGTGTTTTCTAGTTTTTGGGACATGACTGGTCTATAAGCATTTTTTAAAGATAGAGATTACCCATTTGCCTTCGTTTGTATTAAAATGCATTATGACTTACTCTTTTAATATAAATAGATTCCTAACAAGGTGTTACTTGCCCGGTAAAAAGAAAACATTTAGAAGAGTATTGACTCATTTGATGCCATTGAACAGATGGGCAAATAGGGACAAAAAAAACTATTTGACTAACGTCAAGATTATAACCAGTGTCAATGCTCCCAAAAAGTAAAAGCTACTCTAAATTCTGGTAAATTCAGCTCTTTTTTATTTTATTGTATTTTTTTATGATAACAAAAGTGAAATGACCTTTAAATACCTTGGTTAAGCTAATGGATTTATTAATTGTCAACTTTTTGTTTTTTATTTTTATTTTTACAAGAAACAAAATTCTATTACTACCACAACAAATTAACAATCCAGACTACTTTGAAAACAAAGACAATTCCAAAACACGGCCAGCAAGAAGCCAAACCAAACCTCCCAAGTAGCTTTCCAACCTGGCCATACAAAGGAAAATCACTGTAACAAAGAGCAAAACATTTCTTTGCGGTCTTCCCTATTCTTGTTGGCAACGGAGGGAGTTGAGGAGTCTGGGCAGGAAGTAGAAACCCTCACACATTTGTTTTGTTGAATGCATTTTTTTTTCTTTTAAAGTAACTTTTTTGAAAAAATATTAGGTGTCACAGAGCCCCTATGTGGAAGCCCCCCAAATTGCAGGTGCGCAGTTTGATTATCACTTCCCAAGGCCAACTGCACCACCTGGTGCCCAGAGACATTCATCCATTGGCAGGGATTAAGGATGGAGATTTCGTTTTCCCCTTGTTTTCCGTCTTGTAGTATAGACTTGTGAAATATCTTTTGTATCAATGTTGTGGCTGGTTTTGTGGGAAGAATCTGGGGTTTTGTTTGCTGGATGTGCTTGCTTGAAACGAGGTCTGATTGTGGTTGAAGGACGTCTCACCTCCAGCTGAATAGGCCTCGTGTATTCTTTTGGGGAAGACAGATTTATATACATAGGGAGGAAGATAGATTGTTGTAGAAGATGGTATGCCGTTGTCGCCAAATGGCTGTTATAGTTTGCCTAGTTGTTTATTCTGTATTTTTTCTGGAGTGACGGATTCATGTTTTAGTTTCGAAGGTTCAAATTTAGGCTCAACCCTATGTTTTTGTCGATGTGGAGATTCATGTTGATTGCTCATATAAACAAACAAATCAAATATCAAGATTGTAATGTACATTGCCCATGGGTCCATATTATGTGATGATAGAGCTCTCTATCATTCTGTTGGTCATGTTTCTTGCGTTAAAATTTAAGGTCCAATGAAACTTGTGCACAATTGATTGGCAGGGCAAAAATATTACATGTTGTATACTTTGAGAATAACAAAGGAGTTAAGAATACTTTTCGCCATTGCTGAATTGAATTAGCTTCATGGGGACGGAAAGCCTCCTTAAGACCCTTGCCTCAATTGAGGGTCTAAGGGGGCGACACTACCGTGAAACTAGAGCCTAGAGGGATGAGAAGAGAAGTACTAGATTTTTCTTTTTAACCAATGAAAGAGGAGGGAATTTGAATTTTGGGACATCCTTCCAATACAAGGAAAAGAAATACCACTCTATCAAAAGCTATTTGGTCCAATACAAACTTTGTTAAAACTTGTTTTTCGATAGGAAAAAGTTGTTCTTATTTAAACTTAATGGTGCTCTATGTCATTTTAACGATAGAAGAATCCACATCATCTTACTTAAGGCGCTTGGATGTGAGGAGATGTGAAGTTGTAGAAATATTTGTACAAATTCTTGTACAAGCATCCTAAATCATTTATATATGAACAATGTCCTCTTGTCAGATTGTAAATTTGGAGTATTGCTCAAGATTAATTTTATCACAATATATGGTGCCGGTCCGTGAGCAAAAATTTTCATATCACAATATATGGTGCCGTTGCGTAGTATAGACATGCGGCTATACTCTTTTTATTTAAAAAAAAAAACCCCGCGTATAGCCGCGCGGCTATACTATTTATAATTTAAAAAAGGACCACCCGCCTAGCGCCCGCTTCACCACGTGTCAAAAACAGTATAGCAGTGCGACTATACTATTGTTATTATAAAAAAATCCGAGTATAGCCGCGCGGCTATACGTAGTGTTTTGTTTTTCTAAAAAGTGTATAGCTGTGCGGCTATACTATTTTTGTGGGCGTTAAGCACCATGAGGGTCTTTTTTAAAAAAATTTTAAAAAATTATTTTTCCCCAATTTTTGTTTATCGATAATGGTAGTTTAGAGCATTATCCATTACTATTAGGCCATTATTCGAGTCTCTATTGTTCCCTTTTGAGTTTTTACATTTCCATAGCTATTACCCATATAAAGAATTTAGCATATTATTAAAAAAGTAATTTATATATTTAAAAAATTGAAAAAATAATATTAAAATATTATATAGTGGCCGAAGTTATCAGTTGTAATTTGCCAAAATATTGCTGAATAAAACACATACTTATTTTATTCATATTTTCCCATTCCGTACTTTACTAACTGAAAGAATGCGAGAGGCTAAGATTATTTCTTACTTGTTGTAACAAAAATGAAAGATGGTGATTTTGCAAACTCTTTGCCAATCAGAACAACAATTTCAAACAAAGATTTATAGGTATAGTAGTAAGCGAGGTGGTAGTATTCTTCATGTAAAGTGTTGTTTGAAATGTGAAGCAATTACCAAGAACACTCCAACTCATCATGCAATTCTCTACAACAAATAATGTGTGCAGTAACATAATTTAGTAGCACTCAAGAGAACGATGAAGACCAAAGGCAAATATTCCCACAAAAAAAGAAGAAGAAAAAATTGAACTCTCAAATTGATTTACTGTGAAATTTCTCTCTTCAGTATTTGCTTTGGAGATGTCAAAACTAGCAAATTAATATCTATAAAGTATAAACTAATGCAACTAGAAGAGTCATTTTCTTTTATTTCATTTTTTTAAATAAATAGTATAGCCGGGCGTTTATACTCTTACTGAATATAATATACTTAAAGAGTATAACTGTGCAACAATACTACGTTTATTATTATAAATAAAAAAATAGTAACGATGCACGACTATATTGTTTTTGACACATGGCGGAGCGGGCGCTAGGCGCCAGGCGAGTCTTTTTTTAATATATAAATATATATTTATAAATAAATAGTATTGCCGAGCGGCTATATTCGGTTTTTTTTAATAATAAAAATAGCCTCGCGGCTATACTTTTTACATGTGGCGAAGGGGGCGCTAGGCAGGTCCTCCTTTTTAAAAAAAAAAAAATTGTACAGCGGTGTTTTGTGTTTATAAAAGCGTATAGCCGCTCGGCTATACTATTGTTTTTTATTATATAAAAAATAGTATAGCCGGGCAGGTATACTATTTTTGACACGTGACGAAATGGGCGCTAGGAGCCAGGCAGGTCCTCTTTTTTTATATAAAAAAAAAATTATTTTCCCCAATTTTTGTTTATCGATAAGGGTAATTTTGAGCATTATCCATTTACTATTAGTTCATTATCCAAGTCTCTATTGTCCCCTTTTGAGTTTTTACTTTTTCAGAGCTATTACCTGTATAAAGAATTTAGCATTTTCACGTTTAATACTCTTATTGTATGCGTATTTTTCATGTTTAATATGCTTATTTTTTACAAAATTTTCAGTTATACACACAAAATTTAGGTTTTATACACACAATTTCTCATATTATTTAATAAAAATAATATATATTTAAAAAATGGAAAAAATCATATTAAAATATTATATAGTGGCCGAACTTATCAATTGTAATTTGCCAAAATATTGCCGAATAAAACACGTACGTATTTTATTCATATTTTTCCCATTCCGTATTTTACTAACTGAAAGAATGTGAGAGACTAAGATTATTTCTTACTTGTTGTAACAAAAATGAAAGATGGTGATTTTACAAACTCTTTGTCAACCGGAGTGCTTTTAGTTGATGAATTACTCAAATATCTTATTTAAGGAGCACCTTTGTAGGGCCTGCCTTACATTGTATTTCAATGATCCAAAACGTTTAGTTTTTAGTTATTCCTTCAAAGATATTTTTGCACAAAGTTAGACAAATAAGAAACCGAATATTTAACACACATTTGGTGTGTATATTTTTATATTGTGAGAACAAGAAGGAAGTTATATTTTTGTCAACAAATTTATTAAATAGGAATTTCGTCAATAAAATCAGCTAACAGCCATAACTGCATTACATTAGAGGGGAAAAAAAAATGATAAAGTGATCAAATTTGGAAAACAGAAAAGGAAAAAATAAAACCTGTACCAAAACGCAGCGTCAGAGCCACTCACCACCACGAACAACGTCAATATCCCTGTCTCAGCCTTTCTAATTATCAAATCACAGAAGCAGACCAGCAGCAAAAACAGCAGCAATAGCAGTGAACAAGAACAAGAGCAAGAGTAGCAATGGAGGGAGGGAAGAGTGTCACCCTCCAACAGTTCATCTCTATCACGGCCCCTCTTATTGACTTGGAAAAGGTTTTCTCTCTCCCTATAATGCTCTTTTCCTGCTTTGTATCTTTGCACTCAATTTGACTGTAAAAATGCCGGAGAGAAATGAAGTTTTATAGAACTATCATATTTTGGCAATCAGGAAGCTGAGATATCTGCCTCCATCACTACTGGGTCGTCCAGAAACTTAGATACTGCGCAAAGGAAGGGCTCTACTATTCTCAATTTGAAGTGTGTTGATGCTCAGGTACTTGTATTTCATATGATTTCCACTTTCCTATGGCTTCCCAGTTACTGCTTTCAATCCCCATTCCACTTCTAGGACAATTCGACACAACCCGAAAAGAGAGAGGAAGAAAAGCTTACCCTCAGTTTGCTTCGATAGAAAAAGTTTGTAGGAAAATAATTTCTAGAGCATGTTTTTCTTGATTGTCTTTTGCTTTTGGCTTCAACACAACCTGAGGGTTGGAAAAGATTTTTCTTTAACTGTCAGAAAGTTTCTGCAACTTTCTTCTGTCGAAACAAACAGGGTTTTACTTTTCTACGAGAAATGTTTTCTTTAAGAGAAGATATGAAAACTTCTCTAGTAGTGACTATGTAAGTTGAAGCATTCATTAAAACATAATTATAAAATATCTAGAAAGCATTTTCCTAAAATGATGGAAATGTTCCAATGAATAACGTTTTCACAAATGAATGCATTTTGTCAAAATAAACAATTTGTTCTTGGGTGGAGCATAGGATAATAGTAATGTACTTATAACTTATTCTGCCTTTGGTTTTGAGAATAGACAGGACTTATGGGAAAGACTCTTCTTGAGTTTCAATCTACCAAAGCAGACGTCCTTCCTCCTCATAAGGTAAAGAATCCATAATTCCCTCTGGCTACTTGCTCAGTTTGAATTTTTGCAATGTTTGTTCTTCTTACTGTAGACTACAGTTTGAATCACTTCAAGGTTAATATGGTTGTTTTAACTTTTAACAAGCATTTGAAGGGGTCCCAGCTCCAAACTATACCCTACTATCTTAAGTTTGTCCTAATATTTTTTCTTCTCTTCTTTTAATTTTCAGTTTAGCTCCCATGATGTGGTTGTTCTAAAACCAAATAAGGCTGACTTGGGGTCCCCTGCTCTTGGACAAGGTGTAGTTTACCGGTTAAAGGTAATTCTATGTTGGGAGGCTTGCATTTTTTGTCATGATAATTTTAATTGTTGAGGATCATACTCTTGAGCTTACTTGTGCTGGTGGTTTGCTGGTGTTTCTTGAACAGGACTCATCAATTACTGTTGCTTTTGATGATGTTCCTGAAGATGGTCTAAATAGTCCTCTACGCCTAGAGAAACTGGCAAATGAGGTTTGAAATTCAAACTCAAATCTTTGAATGTCATTTTTTCTTCATTTTTTTGAAGGTTATAGTTAGTCTGGTTAAGAAGTTCTTAATAGTTGATCATGTATGCAGGGATTACTCAATCATCTATTTCCTATGCCCTCCTAGATTAATATTCATTGGAAAAAATTGCTGCAAATATTAACTGCATTTTTTCAGGTTACGTATCGTAGGATGAAGGATGCCTTGATACAAATGAGCAAAGGTGTGCAGAAGGGTCCTGCATCTGATTTAATTCCTGTCTTATTTGGAGAGAGGACACCAACAGTGTCCAAGAAGGATGTCACATTCACCCCATTTAACAAAAACCTTGATCACTCTCAGGTCCTTAAGCCTAACTGTTTTCCCCTTTAATTCTCTTCTGAGTTGTGAATGGTGTCACTCGCCATGTGTAATCTTGAGTTAACATAGACACATTATATTGATGAAATTTCTCTAATTCAGCGGCTTGAAAGAATGAAAACACATAAGCACACATTCAACAGACACAAACACAATATGTACATGCATGTATTTGCCAATCTCTGAGTATGTGTGTGGACATAATGCCACCTTTGAATAAGAACAATCATCACCTGCAGGTTCTCTGAAATTAATCATTTTATTAGTGAAACTAAAGAAAAAGCCAAACAAATTGAAATGTAGATAATTAATCAACAAGACAAATTCATTATTATCACATATAATCTGCTTCATCTGAGGTCTTGAGGACCACATCCTCCTCTTTTTTATATCAGTTTCACTTGTAATATTATCAATTAATGTTTTCAAATACATAAACTTCTTAAGGATAAAGCTCTGATGTTATTTGTTTAAATAATTGCACCTTAGATATGGTCGGTGAGACTAAGCAAATTTTAACTGATAAGTTGTGTCATCCTTGAGGTTACTACTGAATATTAGTTGATTGACATAGTACCATGCCTATTGTTTTTGTTTTCTGTTTCTGTGCACCCATTATTTTGGTGAAAATCCAAGTCCAAGTTCACTTTTTATGCATATAGTATTTCCAAGTTTAATCCATGTTTCATTTCTTAGTAACTAAAGTACCTACTGCATATGTTTTCTTATTTTATTTATTTTTTGTTCCTTCTCTTTTCCTTTTTTTTTTTTGGCTCTATAGAAAGATGCTATTTCAAAGGCCCTATCATCAAAAAATGTATTTTTGCTGCACGGGCCTCCTGGAACAGGCAAAACTACGACTGTGGTGGAAATTATCTTGCAAGAAGTTAAACGTGGATCAAAGATTCTTGCATGTGCTGCGTCAAATATTGCTGTTGACAACATTGTTGAGCGACTTGCACGCCACAGGTATTGCACTGCTTTTGTTTTTGAGAACTTCATCTTTTAATTGAAATTTTAATGTTAACTCTAGCAAAGGAATATTGAGATCCTAAATATAAGTTTTTTGTAATCCTTTCGCTGGTCCCTCATTTCTTCTTTTATTTGTTTACTCCTTTTTTTCATTATTTCTGTTGTCATGCTGTTGTTAAGGAACACCACTCATTACTTATTACTGTGTCGTTTATTAGAGTAAAGTTAGTGAGATTGGGGCATCCTGCACGTTTGCTACCTCAAGTACTGGACAGTGCATTGGATGCACAGGTATGTGAATTCTTCAACTTTGTAAGAAGAGAAAGAATTAAATTCTTGTTTTTCTGATAGCAGATTCTACTTCTTATTTAAAAATTATTATTTCATCGGATTAGCATGATTTTTGGTCTATATCTCTGCATTCTGCAACATTAGTTTTCTTTCTCCTATTTATATGAAGATTGACAGTCTGCCTTTGCGTCCTGTATGAATATGTAATATGTATTATGTATACATGTGTATGAACAAACATATATGTAGACACACGTACAGATATGTATATAATCCTTCTAAAGAATATATATGTGTGCTTGAACTGATGCCTGACAAGTTATCAGGGATTTAGTTATCTTTGTGTGTCTAATTGGATTAGTAAATACACCTCAACTGTCATTCTTATTTCAGATCCCATTCTTTTCTGTCTTCTATTATTGCTGATGGTGTTAGCATGGATGTGCACTTTTGTCATTCTCTGGAATTTTAGCTTCAAAGTAGATGCATTGCCTTTTATATATTATGATGTATGTCATATTGGGAAAAACTTCTAAATAGGATTCTTCTTTTTGATAAAAAAAAAGTGATCACATGGGTGATCACCCAGAAATGTGGTCAAATTATCCAAACCGTTCTTTTTGAAGTACTAATAAAGGATCATCCTTTTAAAAATCAACTAAATAAGAAACCATTAGTCATCTAATTGTCATCAAATAAATAGACAAACTTAGTGTTTCGATGACGATTAAACATTTGTGATGATAATAAGCAAATAGCTAAGTGATTTTCGATTTGGTTGATTTTTTACATGGATACACCTTGGGGACTCTAAAACTGAGCTGTTCAGATTATTGGATCACATTGAGTGGTGGACGCCATCAAAGTAGTCCTTTCTTTTCTCAAAATGAGGACATTCCCTTTAGAATCTCCCTCTATCATATTATAACTTGCCTGTTTTTGTTTAACTATTTTTCTTACCATACATTGTTCTATGCTGTCAGGTCTTGCGAGGGGATAATAGTGCTTTGGCAAATGACATTCGGAAGGAAATGAAGGTAGTTATGTAGAGTAAAATTCAAGCCTGAACTTGTAAAATCTATACATGTATGAGTTTCAAATAAAAGTTACAATTGAATTTTTGTTGACAAGGATGCTTTCCCACACTAACATGTTAGCATTTATTTATTTAGTAGGATTTTTCTTTTGGTTACATTGGAAGGGATTGAACCCTTGACCTATCATAATCCTAATCATTTTCCCACCCCCTCTCAACACTTGGATTTATTTAATAGGACTTAATTATAGAGGTTAATGTGCTGAAGACTGAAGTCTCACTGACCATTGCATGGCTTAACCTTAGGAGCTTGCACATTGCATTTTTCCAGGCATTAAATGGGAAGCTGTTAAGAACCAAAGATAAGAACACAAGGAGGGAAATCCAGAAGGAGCTTAGGACTCTATCAAAGGAAGAGCGTAAAAGGCAGCAGCTAGCTGTGACAGATGTAATAAAAAATGCAGATGTGGTGTTGACAACTTTGACTGGGGCATCTTCTCGCAAGCTGGACAATACTTCATTTGATTTGGTGATTATTGATGAAGCTGCTCAGGCACTTGAAATAGCATGCTGGATGGCTCTGCTAAAGGTAACGGTCAATACAGAGGCATATACATGAGCATGAACACCAAAACTTGCATATGCATTTCCATAAAGTACCTGTTCATGTCGTATGCATGCACATAGTAATGCATGTTGGTTTGTGTGAGTGGTCATCAAAAACATAACATTTCATTGTTTTAGGGTTCAAGATGTATACTTGCAGGCGACCATCTTCAGCTTCCTCCAACCATCCAGAGTGCTGAAGCTGAGAGGAAAGGTTTAGGAAGGACCCTCTTTGAACGTCTTGCAGACATATATGGAAATGAAGTCGTGTCTATGCTCACTGTCCAGTACCGCATGCATGAACGCATCATGGATTGGTCATCAAAGGAACTGTACAACAGTAAGGTGCTGAGAGCATGTGTTAGAACTTCCAATAACTGAGTGTTAGAATTTATATAATTTTTTAAAGAATAAAAAAATGTTTCGCTTTGATTGTGTGATATGATTATATGGTTTAATATCATTACAGATTAAAGCCCATTCAAGTGTTGCTGGACATATGCTTTTGGATCTTGAGGATGTAAAGAGGACCTCTTCAACAGAACCAACCCTTCTTCTAATAGATACAGCTGGGTATGCGGTGTATTGTTGTTGCCATCTACTCAAAGTTCTGTTTTTGTTTTTTCAGAATACTGTGGATCACTCTTGAAGGAGGCTTGGAACCATATAAAGTAAATCACCGCAATATCCTCTGAGATTTGGATTTGGATACCATTGTCCACTTCCGTGATATCTTAATGATGCGGAATACCAAACAGCTGATTTTAGAAAACTGTCAAGTAACACCTAGGCATGTCAATTTTTGCTTTGGTGGGTTAAAAAAAAATTAAAATGATACTGCACAAACAAACATGACATGACAAGATATCCTATAACCTATGACACAACACAACGAGTAATATGTTTACTTTACGTTGAGATAATTATTTTATCATTTATTTGGTTATTTCATGTTAAAATGCTTGACACAAACACCATAGGGCACAAACACAATCAATTATTTAAATTTCATGCCAATCCCTCGTGGTGTTGTTAGTTGTGACATTTTATTTTGTAGTTTCCAAAATTTCCATCCATATGAGGTCCCATGAAAAAGAGTCATTTTGAATGTTGTGAGAAACAAAAACAAGTAGATCATATGCCGCATCATCTTCTCAAAAGGGATTCCTAATTTGTAATAAAAGAAATGCCTTCATGTATAACTGTTGCCGCTTGTTCATGCTGATCTGTCAGGTGTGACATGGAAGAAAAGAAGGATGAAGAAGAAAGCACTTTGAATGAAGGTGAAGCTGATGTGGCTATTGCCCATGCTAAGAGACTTGTTCAAAGCGGTGTTCAGGCTTCTGATATTGGAATTATCACCCCTTATGCTGCACAGGTATTAACATGCCCTTTAAACGGCTGTAAGCATTAGCTTCTTGTTATGAGCTTCATTTCTCTATATACAGTGAAGGATTACAATAGCTTCTAGATAAATGAAAATCCAAGTGTTCACTTCCATGCAGCTACTTTAGTAGCATAGATGTCTTTTTTTTTCTTTTACTTATATCTGATCTGTATTGCAGGTTGTCTTACTGAGAATGTTGAGAAGCAATGAAGACAAGCTAAAGGATTTGGAAATCTCAACAGTTGATGGTTTCCAGGGCCGGGAAAAGGAAGCCATCATTATTTCAATGGTTCGGTCTAACTCAAAAAAAGAGGTACACTTGTACTCTGGTACTATTACTAATGCATATTTTCAGAGTTAGATAGTACGCATCTCAGTTAGCACCATATTCTAGAATATAAGGAATTTAATTTTAGAACTTTGAAATATTCAGGTGGGGTTTCTGAGTGACAACAGGCGAATGAACGTGGCTGTAACACGGGCAAGAAGGCAATGCTGTCTTGTCTGTGACACTGAGACGGTGAGTAGTAATGCATTCTTGAAGCGATTAATAGAGTATTTTGAGGAGCATGGTGAGTATCTAAGTGCCTCAGAGTATGGCAATGAATGAGCAAAAATACCTGGGCATAATTTGTTGCTCTGCCCTGCAATCATATGCAAATTGGCTGCATTGTGGTGATACAATAGCATGGCTCTGCTTTTGCGACACAGGACAATTTATACCTATAGAAAATTTGAAAACAATTTTATTGTTGTTGAAGATTTGCCTATTGGAAATTTGTTTATTGTACTTTTTTCTTCTTCTCTAATTATCTTATGTTATGTTTTATATTGAGGGCCCACATCTAGAATACAACTGACCATGTGGACCTGTAAGATGTTTCCCTCAAACTTCCTTAATTCAAGTCAGAACCAAGCAAACATGAACAAGCAAAACAATACTTTCATACTAAAGGGAATCACACCTCCCATTCACATGGTAGAGTAAAACTGATTTCAACCAGCTCATTTGTGATCAGAAATGTGAAGCAACAGTAGCATTTGGGACATGTTCCTACTAGATAGTCTGGTACATTATGCCTTAATACGGTCAATCTGGACCATGAGGTGAACTCTAATTTGAATATGTGGTGATGCCAGATTGACAATATAACAACATAACGTGCTATTACCCGCTATAGCCTATTTTTAAACGACTACTAGGTGCTGATTTCTAACAAATTCCTTCTCTGGTAAAAGCAAGTCCTACTCTTCCATGTTTAAACAAGCTTCTCCTAGAAGTCCCAAATAGAAGTGGGGAAGGGCAGCTCTTCATTCACATCATAAACTTGAAAGCTACTAGCATCTGCTCCTTGGTCTGAAATACCATGCATCTCAGTCAATGCATCCCAATTGAAATTCTTATCAGTAAAGGGTCCAAATTCATCGTCAAGTTCTGTAACTGAAGATTCTGGGACTCCAAAATTTCCTGCGGTGCCAATTGCCTCTGATTGTCTCTCTTTTTCCAGTACCCCCAGTTGCTGAAGAAACTCATTGAGATCAATCTGCGGCTTCTCCCAGTTGTCTTCAATCATTTTTTCTGATGAAATTTCTACATCTTTCTCCTTCTCTGCAACACTTCCTATCTGGGTTTTGTCGCTTATGATGTGAACCTCAGGTTTAGAATCATTGGAAGAAGAACTAGAGGAAGGAGTAGTTTGACCAAGAACCCCATTTTGCTTAAGTTCTTGGAGCCTCTGATGAATGACATGAACACTTGGTTGGGCATTAATATTGAGCAAACCACAAGAAGGAAACATGGAAATGAAATTTTGGGAAGGGAACCATTTGAACTTTTGAGATTTGAGTGCAGGATTGAAGCTGGCTTGGAGGTGAGGAAGATTGAGAAAAGCATCCGGACCATAGAGTCTCCTGGCAGCATCATCATAAGCCATGGCAGCTTCTTCTGCCGTGGCAAAAGAGCCCAACCAGAGCCTGGTTCTCTTCTTTGGTTCTCTGATTTCAGCAACCCATTTGCCCCAAGTTCTTTGCCGAACGCCGCGGTATTCACATGACGCGTTCTGAGGGCCACCTTTGCCTCTTGTTGGGCCTTTCTTCCATGGCTTCAACGGAGATTTTCTGCAGTTTTCCATGGCCTTTTTTCTTGGAGGATTAGAAAAGCTCAGTTGAGAGTGAGAGTGAGAGAGTGAGAGTGGAGTTGAAGCTTGGGAGTGTGTATTAGATTGGTGGAAAGGCGCGGGATATGTAGTGAATGAGAGTGCAGTTTGGTTTAAATGTTGTCACGTTTGGCAAAGTTTTCAAGCTCATGCATGTGACCGTTGTTGCTCTGTACTCTATATACCTTATAGCGATTGGTGAGTGTGAATCTATTATTTCTTTTTCTTTTTCTCACCCTCTTTGTTTTGACCTTTGCAAGACAATTCCAAATATAAATGGCATCATGGCATGTGTGATGGGGGTATATATGCATGCATGTATGAATGGAAGATGGCTGAAATGTTAATATTGATTGGCTCATTGGATTTTTTTATCCACCTTTTCCTTTGTATAAATGTACAAGTATCTAGCAAGAGAACATTGGTAATGCCAGCATTTAGCAAGAGACATTTTTTGTGGTCCTATTATCCGAATCGTGCATTTGTTAGGCCATCATTAAAAAATAAAAATAAAAAGGATTAACCTAGTAGAAACTATGTAGTTTTCTAACTATGACCAAATGGAGAGACGAATATAATGTTTTCGATAAAAATTAAAAGGGTTAAAACCTTGTCAATGGGGTCTAGCTCAGTGGAAAAAGGCATTGACTTGCAAACAGTGATTTCAGGTTCGAAACCTCATGGCAACTTGGTTGTGTGTGTGAGAAATTGTAGTTTAGACTTCGTTTGTATTTTTTTTAAACTGAATTTTACATGAAATTTCAATTTAGGTGCTGAGAAAAAAAAAATTAGCCAAATTGGTCACTATATTAACCAAAGCTTCCAATTTATAGATGTGCCGCTGTTAAGTGGCTGAATTAAATACATTTTTGGTAACTAGATTTTACACAAAATTTCAATTTGGTCTAAAAATAATAATAAACAAGAACCATGTAAATACTATGCTCTTCCACATGCTGCCCTAGCAGCTGAGCAAAAAAATTTGGAAGTGGATTATTGTCCTAGCAGCTGTTTACCTTGAGAAAAAAGAAGGTTGACAAGATAGTTTTAATGTTGTCTAAAAGAGAAAATTGGGTGCTTTTAATGTTGTGGTGGTGACTGGAATTCTGGCTAAGCTAAAATGCTTTGACCTATAAAGTGATGGAAGGAAGTGAATTCTTTGAATGAAGACTGACACTCTCCCTAGGATTCTTTGTTCTAATGGTTTAAATACAGAGGGAGAGGTGCTCCAAGAAGACCAAGCATACCATACCCACCTCACAACATTTTAGATTGTCACGAGCTCTATTTCACATGTTTTCCTGCCATTCACAACCTGATACCCGGGACTCTCCTCACCTTTATCCCATGCTGATCGTCTCTCTCTCTCTCTCTCTCTCTCTCTCTCTCAAGCCACGGACAGGTGTGAAGTTTTTGACGATGTTATTGTATGTGATGATGTTGATAACAACAAGCTCCATAAGTGGCTACCATCCTTGTCTCTTTTCTTTACCCTTTTTTTCGTTGTTTTGTTTTGTTTTATGGTGTTGGATGTCACTATGTTTTGTGTGATTGTACTATAATCATAAAATAGCTACATATTATTAGGCATGGCAATGGGTTGGGTCATATTGGGATAATAAACGTGTTAAGAATACTCAACTCAAACACAACCCATTTAATAAACGTGTCGTGTCAGGTTCGGGTCATCTTAAACAGGTTACCTGGTTAATAACCTGTTTACTCATTCCTAATTTCCAATTTAAAAAGGGGAAACATTAAAAACAGGAAACATGAGACTACATCAGGTTAATAAACAAGTTATTTCTTTTCTTTTCTTTTTTTTAAGATGAAACATGAGATTACATTAAATTAAAAAAATAACATTAGGGCGTGCTTCTTGATTCCACAATAGGAGCCTTTAGTTTGGCCCTATGGATCTCTTCTCTTGGTCACGCACAACTTTTTGGGGCTCATCACTTGAGCACCCAAAGATCACACCCTTAGCTTGAGCATAACTTATGTTGTGATCTCGATGCTTGTGTTTACCCGGTCGATCCAGGGCCTCCAGCTGTTTTTGCATGTCTTGAGAGTAAAAATCTACCATCTTTGATAGTTTTTGATTCTCTTCCTGCAATATTTAAAGCTGATGTCGATTCGCCTCCACTATATTTGCCCTCTCCTTCAAACTCCTTATCACGGGTTGATAATCTTCAACCAAATTCCGCTCTACAACCAACTGAGCTTTTAGCACCTCTACCTCATGGGATTTCACAATGAGGCGATGCCCCACACTTGCAACAGATGTCGTACTTTGCACGCTTAGTGCCATGGCATCACTCACCACCCGCTTATCATCCCTCATTCCAAGTACACCCACATCCCTGGGAGTCACCAAACTCCTCGCAACTCCAACAGCAACATCGTTCTTGTGGGAACCGAATTAATTCGTAACCCTAGGTCAAATAATTCCTTCCATTTGGGGATTATTTGACCTAATTGGGAATTATTCAATTTAATTGGGGATTACCCAATTAAATAGAATGTTACCTAATTAGGTTGAGGATTGATTTGATTCCTACGAATATTCTCAATTGGAGTAGTTACCTAATTAAATTAGGTATTGATTTGATTGCTACCCTGATTAGGGATTTGATTTAAATCAAATAAATCAAATCCCTAATTAGTCAAATCTCGCCAAATTGGGGAGGAATAATTCCCTTCCATCTACGGAATTATTCCTCTGGAACCCTAGCCCCCGAGACCTCTATAAAAGGATGGCCACACACAAGGGTTGAGGTACGTCTAAACTCCTACTGAAACTCTGCAGAAATTATCTCTCAGAAACCCTAGCCACCACTCTCTCTCTCCCTTTTTACACAAGGCTCCGGCCACCACTCACGGCTCCGGCCACCCGGTTTTTACCACACTTACATATTCCCGTACCCTATTTTAGCTATCGTTTCTCTTCAGATCGATTGAACTGACTTAGGCATCGGAGGGCCTTTGGCCAACAGCC
>NW_018922897.1:251817-266563 GCF_002207925.1 Prunus avium
CCTGAGACCTCTATAAAAGGATGGCCACACACAAGGGTTGAGGTACGTCTAAACTCCTACTGAAACTCTGCATAAATTATCTCTCAGAAACCCTAGCCGCCACTCTCTCTTTCCCTTTTACACAAGGCTCCGGCCACCACTCACGGCTCCGGCCACCCGGTTTCTACCACACATACATATTCTCGTACCCTATTTTAGCTATCGTTTCTCTTGAGATTGATTGAACTGACTTAGGCATCTAAGGGCCTTTGGCCAACACCCCCCGGGTGTGGTCCTCTTATTGCTATTCGTTTTGCAGGGAGAAACAGAGTTGGAGAAGACGAAGGAATCTTTCAACCGAATATTCCCGTGGGAGGAAATTTGCTCTCACAGTTCTCATGGAGTACAAAGTCATTTACGATAACTGGTCCTCATGAGAAAGTAAAGTAAGGCATCCACACTGGTGCAACCCTTTGCCCCCATGCCTATGTTGGCGGAGCTAGGTTTAGATTGAGAGAAAATGGGAATGAAGATGTCATTTTTTATCTGAGTTTGAGGAGATGGGTTTAGATTTTTCTAAGTTTGAGGAAATAGGTTTTCTGAGTTTGAGTTTGATTTTTTTCTCCCACTGTATCCTTTTATAGAAGTAACTTGCGGGGCTGCTCAATAATAATAATATATATTTTTTAAAGTAATTTGCAGGGCTACTCTGTAATTCCAACTCCTTGTTTCCCGCTCCTCATTTCCCATACTCTATTTTTCGTTTTGAGCTCCACGTCTTTGTGATTAGAATATATATATATATATATATATATAAATTTTTAATTTAATTAAGTGTATAATTTTTAATTTAATTTAATTAGAAAGAAAAAAGATATGTGAAATTCTATTGTTTTTTATAAACAGCTTGTGGAAACATTATAAATATCAAATTGTGTAGTTTATAGCCACAAGGTTGTGTGTAGCATGATGGATAAGTTGTTGGAGATGAATGGAAGTGGAGTGGGTTCAAAACTCACTCTGTGTGTGTTGGATCCTTAATTTCCCTTCATTTTTTTTAGGAAAATGATTTTCTCACTTCCCTTTTATCCACCTACACTTCTTTTTGTTTAAAAACATTAAGTGTAAGTGAATAAAAAGAGAGTGGGAAAATCAGTAACTTTTTTTCAAACCAGTTAAATAGGTATTTTAACGGGTTGGCAGGTTGACCCGAAATCCATCTGTTTAATAAACGGATAATAACAGATTGACTCAAAAATTACCCAATTATTAATCGTGCGGATTCTGGTCGTGTTTTTTCTATGCAGGTTTCGAGTTGTATAACGGATCGAGCCATCTCATTTCCTGAATTATATATGTGGAGCAGGTAAGGTCGCTACGATCAGAATCTCTAGCACAGATAAGTCTAAACACACACACACACCAGAAAGCGAGGGAGAGATGGAAGTATTATATATAGTAGCAGATTAAAAGCTAAAATCCAAGAGAAAAAGAGGAGCTTATAACATTTTGAATATATCTGGCAGCACAACCAAAGAAAGGAACCTAAAAACTGAGATAAGGTCCCATTTCAAATTTCAAAGCTACTTGGCCTTGTTGAACAGCAGGGAGGCCAGGCCCACCCTCCATCCAAGTATCGTAGAGGGTATAGAGGGCATCGAGGGTTCATGCTTTTTGGGTATCAGAGAGGCCAGACCTGCTTGCACGCTGTGACCAGAGCTGTTCTCCAGCTTGGCACTCGTCTCTGCGTACCTGAGAAGGATTCAAACATTCAACTAGAAAATTGCCAATTTCACTCCATTGCCACATCACATTTCTATAGGAAGTTCATGTGTAATAGAGATTCGCATGTGAGATATCTACATACAGATATGCAGCAGTTTGTGAACATACAGATTCACATGTTAGGTTACTACTAACATGTTCTGAAGTTTTTAAAATCTTTACACATGACTAAATTCATGCTATATGCCAGACACAACTAATGAAAAACTGAAAAGCTACTTCCATATCAGCAAAAAGTATGATTATAGACACACATGCATGAAAAACACCACATGGAGCAGGTAAGCTAGATACAACAGTGTAAAAAAATGGCAACCACCATCTCAGAAGTTAGAATTAGACGACACAGTAACCTAAATCCTTGACTCCATAAATTGTTGTTTCTCTGCTGCCAAATTGATGACTAAAAGCATTGTAGCCGCTATGAGTTTTGTTCTATGGAGATATTTCCAAGTCCTAATCTCCTAGATAACATTTATTATACAAAAGGAGGCTCCAGGCCACCTTATGCAGGCCTGCCAAATGAAGGTCCACATATAGTAGGTAAAGTGCCTTTTGTGTGCTTAACCTGCGTGCCTATGATAAGAAGTATCCAAGACTCACTTAGTAAAACCACCCAACAAACTATGTACAACAAATTTACAAGAGGCAAGGGATCTCCAGGTGTTAGGGAAGATTTGGAGTGAATTCGTCTAACATGTTTTGTTCTGTCTTAGATTACGGGGTGCTTAACATGGTAGATTCTGAATGGGATGTTTCCTTTTAAGATTAACGCAATCAGAAGAATTTGCCAAAGTAAACATATAAAAGTTTAAAAAAAGAGAAATGAAAGCATGAAAGGAAACGTACACGGAAGACACCGTGCCTTCGTATGCAAATGTTGACATGCCCTGTCTTTGCTTATGCTTGGGATTGGCTGTGCAAAGCACATAAACACGCCCGCGACGTTTAACTGTCTTACAAAACTCACACATCTTCTTCACAGAGGAACGCACCTTCATGGCTACTGAATTCATATATTTTAAAAAACAAAAAAACAAAAACAAAAAAATTTAAGAAACCATCAAATTCAGCACCAACCCAAGTCATGCTTGAGATGACTAATGAGAAACAAAAAACAGTTGCAAATTGAACAAGAAGCTGGCAAAGTAATCAGTTAAATTTTCAATTTTTGTAAATGAAGGGACCTAATTATAATATGTCATCACCATCAGTAGGTTCAGATTATCAAATCCATGAGAGATTCACAATCCACAGTATATGCATAAAATCCATATTAAACAAAAAACAAATGCCGACGGTTGGATCAAAATCCGACTTTTATTATCTTAAAAAAACAGGTAAAACATGCATAAATAAAACCAATTACAGAAACCCTGGAAGCATGTAGAAATTACTAGCACCCAATAGCAAATGTTCAGCAGAGGACAATTCTATACATATTTTCGTACATCAATGGAGCACAACAAGTACCTGATGGCTGACGACGACGGCGTCTGGTTTGGTTGATAAAGAAATGACCCCGCCTTTCTCTGTAGTGTGGGTGTGTGCTGCTTCAATATAGACTTCCGATTCCGATTCTGAAAAAATTCTTTAATTTCGTAACTTTCCGATTCCAAATTTCCGAATTCTTCCTCAACTGACAAAAATAAATGGTTAAAACTAGGGGTTTCATAAGAAGCCCAACTTTAAGGGTTCAATAGGAAGCCCAACTATTTAGAGATTTAAAAAATCTCAACTTAAAACCCAACTAGGGGTTTCACAAGTAATTCAACTAGACCTTTAAAAGTTGGAGTCGATGTGGGACTGCTGCAACCACCCACAACCCGGTCTCTTCTCTGGCCTAATGAGTCCCGGTTCTTTGGTAATTTCATTGGAGACCTATTCACCCTTTGATGGACCTCTTCATCGTCGTCTCTGGTCATGGTGGTAGTGGACATGCTCTGACTCAGGCTGCAAATCTCCGATTCCTGTTAGATGTCTCCATTGTTATTGTTAATGGGTAATCTTTTCTGGGTCTTCTTGCTTGATTCTCTTCTCAAAGACCATTGCTTTTGAGGACCTAAAGCTGAGGACTTTTCAGGGGTAGTGGTACTCATACCGCAACCCATTTGGTTGTTTTCAAAAGTTTCAAACTTTCTATCAAGATTTGGTAACCAGGAGCTACTAGCTAGTAGCAGCTAGTGGACTGTGAGTGAGTAGAGTGTTGTTGCTGCTGCAATAGGCTTTAATAAAATTGGAAAAAGCATTGTGGGGTTTGCGCTCAAAGATTGGTCGTTATTGCCAGAATTGAGGTCACAGACCATGCTCTACGATGGACCATGGTGGGTGGTTGGACTAATTTGGTTGGGACAGGTCAGAGACTCAGAGGTTCTTGATGAAAATATTGACAGCTTGGGAGCGTTTGGGGCCAATGAAATGTATTTATTATATTGCATTGCAGTGTAGGACAAAAAGTAAAAGGAAATACTTGGCAAAGGAAATCTAGTTTATTGAGTCTAGTCTAAATTTTGGTATATTATGTTAAGGATCTTGTTGGGTGAGGAGAGGGGAGATAAAATTTTAAAAAATATAAAAAGTTGGAAGTCTTTTGATATTTTCAATGCGTATTAATTATTTTTAAAAATTAATAATCTATTTTAAATGTAATCTTAACCGAAAACTTCCTATATATATACACAACAATCTATACTATTTGTTCATTCTTAATTAAAGTAGCTTGTGCTTACATGTTATATGTGTAAAGAGTATTAAACTTGCATTCAATATGTCAGTTTTGCTCTAGACAATTGGAATACTGTGATTGTCAAGCTCCAATGAATATACTTATCTTATATGTGGTGTTTCATGTATAAAATAATTTTATAATTGAAAGTTTAAAATTTTAAAAAAATACATACATATATAGAATACAAAACGAAATAGTATGATATTCTTTACATTTACCACATATGTAGTACGTTTGCATATAACAAACACACATATGTATTTTTGTTATATTCAAACAAGCACATTTGCCAAAAATATATAGCCTTAAAGTTTTATACTATTATGTTTAGTATATATTTTTTGGCCGAGCCTATGTTAGTATATATGAATATTTGTAAGTTGGGTACTAAAATATAACAAATAAGAAATCAAACATATAATACCTGTACACTAAAAATAATGCAATATATAACTAGAAACTCGGAATTTTTCGGAAAAAAAAATTTGGAATAATCGGATCAAAATGGGTTCGGAGAACTTCGGAATTTTGGAATTTTCGACATTTATTGAAAATATCAGATTCGGCATTTTCGGATATCGAATTTATCTAAGTCATATTTTTTTGGAAATATTCGGACCAGAATCAATCGAAATTGGATTTTCCAATCCAATTTACACCCCTAGGAGAAGAGTTTCTTTTAGCTTTTATATGTTTTGTTCTTCTAATAACTTAAATCTTACTTTTAAATTAAATTTGAAATTTTTTATGAATATTGTATTGTACTTGAGGAAAAAGAAGGCTTTTTATCACAAAACGTCCCTGACGTTTGCGAAACTATCAGATTGCATCCTTAAAGTTTTTTTGTATCACTCATGGTCCCTAACGTTAATATGGGTGCTCTTAAATAGTCCCTCTGTCAAAAAAACTGTTAAATTCAGGGATATAATCGTCAAATCAATTCAAAATTAATATATATATATATTGAAATTCAAGAAGTGATTGGGAGAGGTAGCTATGGTGTTGTTGCACCTGCAGTTGATACACTGGTGAGAAAGCAGCTATTAAGAAGATCAATGATGTCTTTGAGCATGTCTCCGATGCCACAAGAATTTTAAGATAAATTAAGCTCCTTTGGCTGCTACATCACCCTGATATTGTAGAAATAAAGCATATAATGCTACCTCCTTGCAGACGAGAATTTAAGGATATATACGTTGTATTTGAGTTGATGGAATCTGACCTTCCTCATGTTATAAAGGAATCTGACCAACATTGCAGCCTTGGTTGCCATTGCCGCTGGTACAGTCCAGAAGTTGTCGCTCGGACAGTGGGATCAGTTTCCCAGTTTTGATTTGGATAATCCCTTCCACTGCTGCCACTGCAGAAAATGCCCAGCAACAGCCTACATATATAATACAAAAACAAAAACATCAATACTTAGTTAAGAATATGGATGAGTTAAGAAGGTAATTAATATAAGGAAGGTGGATCTCTTAATTACCACAGCTTCCTTGATTCTTTATGGGGGTGACAGCTGCTGTTTTGCCCAGAAATTTGAAGCTTTTTTGTCACCAAAAGGTTTTAGCGACAGATGTTCATCAGATTTTTCGTCACTAAAAATCAAATTTCCAGATCAACTTCAGACTTATATATGCCTTGGGCTCTGGCCAATTGCGACGGATGTTCCAAATTTCCTGATTTTTTGTATTTCCACATGTTTCTAGACTTATATATAAGTATATTTATTTATTTATTTATAATTTTAGATTGATTTGACTATTATATCCTTGGATTTAACAGTTTTTTTGACAGAATGACTATTTAAGAGCACTCATATTAACGTTAGGAACCATGAGTGATACAAAAAAACTTTAAGGATGCAATTTGATAATTTCGTAAACGTCAGGGACGTTTTGTGATAAAAAGCCGAAAAAGAAAGATCTATGCATGTGCCATATCATCATTTAATGGATATTCTGATGAACAGCTTAATAGCATAACCACATTGTGATAATTTCAGAAGGTGCGGATGCTTAAATGTAAAAATTGAAAACATGGGTCTTAACATGCCTTACAGGGTAAAAGTTACAGGTACTAAACTGAAATTAACACTTGAAGAAAAGAAAAAAAACAGAATATAAATGTTGCCAAATGGACTCTTAAGCTTTTTTTTAATATATATATAATGATTAAGGCAACAAGACACTCTTGTGACTTGTTAATTGTTGATAAATATTTACATGCAGTTCTATTAACAGATTGGTAATAAACCACTGCGACACGATGAGGAAATGACTGCAAGTGTCAAAAAGCCCAAAATAACATATCAGCACAGCAGAAATGACCAACTCAAACTTACTACTCTGGCCATATTCCCCTTGGTATAACAAAAACCATCTCCATAGTCCCCACCCAACTTGGAGTAAACATTAAGTACCAAAAACAGTGCCTGATCTCAAAAAATGTGCCTCTCCTTCATCTTTCACTGCCACAAAACTGTGGAGACAATTATCAATTTGAGCTCACAAGTAAATCAGAAAAAACAATTAAAATCTGCAAAAAGAAGGAAAATAACCCATCAGATGTTCCTGTGAATAAACCAAGGGAAAAATCTTTACAAGGATTCTCAATTTTGTGACAATGTGAAGTAATGCCGCAAGATAATCTTGCTACAGACTGACTTCAAGTTCCCTGGTCAAAATGGTCCAAAGACAATGTTCCAACTCATTCAAACCAAGATGGACTTTTAGCAACCAGTAACTTCACTAAGATCCTGGATACTGATTCACTGAGCCAGACATTAATGACCTAGGTGGCAAAACATAATAGGCACTGGTTTTGGCAAATTTTGAAAATTAGCCACGGTTCAAGGATTTCGAGCACTACTCGATGGGGGAGGAGGGATATCTAAATTCTAAAGAAATGGTTAAAAGTCTTCAATGGGTGCAAAAAGCGGCTAGTGTTCAGAACTTGCCCGCTATTTAGGTTTCAGGCCATGGACCAAGTTTGAGATCATAATCTTGATAAGTGTTCCTTCACTAAGTTCCATGAATGTCAAAATTGTTCCTTCACTAAAGATGAACTCAAGAAATCAATCCAACTATTGAAGGCAATTCAATGTTTTTCTTTTTTCGCGTTCAAAAGCCCAATTCATGTTTGAAGATGAAAAGAACACAATAAATTATTTCAGTTTTCTAAAACATGGTTGCAGTCAATATTATTTGTGCAAATGTTCAATACATGTTAGCAACACGAGCACGGTCAACATTGATATCTCATCTTCTTCTTTTTTTCTTTTTGGTGAGGGGGGAGGGCAATAATGTTACATTTTCTGATATCATTTGTTAAAGGTACTATTTATGTTCTACTTAATAAAACGGATTAGAGCATTTACAAACTAACCAGCTGTGTCAATCATGTCATCCACCACAACTACTACTTTTCTCTTCACTTATCAAATTCATCACCTTTAAAATAGATGGCATTTGAGAGAGAGAGAGAGAGAGAGAGAGAGAGAGAGAGATGGGATGAAAAAAGGAAATAATGCCATTGTGAACAATCAATTGAGATTTTTGAGGAAATGCAAAAGAGTTTGAATGAACAAATATAGAAACAATATGGGCACATTCATCATCATTTTTCAGAATCTGGACACGTGTTGTGCTGAGAAATATTATAGTAAATCGGAAAGGGGATGGGGGATTTCAACGGCTGGGCAAAGATGGCAGACATGCCATCAAGTAATCACATTTTCAGTAGAGACCATGGCTACGTCAGGGATATAGAGCAAAACTGGGGTTAGAACAAAAACAAGGTGGTCTGAAATTATCCCAACGGATAATATGAGACAATATAGGATGGCATAGTTTTCAGGGTTAATTTCAAAAAGCGTACAACCATTGATTGGGAATTTTTAGATCATTCATGTGTTGGAAAGGAAAGATCCCGGAAGAGGCAACATGGATCAACGGATGTTTGAAATCACTTAATGTTTCAGTCATAATTAAAAGCTTTTAAGATTGAGTTAGAAATGAGTTCACTGATGCATCCCTGATATTAATATCAAGAGGAAATTTAGCATCACACCATTGGAAATTATTTTAGGGAAATAAATAAATTCAAGTTTGCACTTTAAACTGCTACAAGCTAAGTAATTTCATGGTTCAAACGTTTAGTTCATTATTTATGGTTAGCGTTTACCATTCATATGAAATTGGTACCGTGATGAATTTTAGAGGTGGACCAAAATAAGAGAGCATATTCTTATATGTAAACTGACCATTTCATTTCAACTTCGACCTTCGCCTGCATATGTTCCTCCACTTATCCTTAAGGTCAATTGGGGTACGACTATGCAGAAACACAGAACCACCAAATTCCAGTATTTGCTTCCATGGAATATTTCCTTCATCAGTTCTTGAAATTGTTTCCACTCCCTTCTGCAGCAATATAAAAGATGTTACAACATATCTAAAAAGTCTAATAAATAAAAAAATAGAAACAACACATATGCAATTATAATGACAATTAGGTATTTAGTGTAAAATGCAAGTAGAGATATATAGTGTAAACTGGAACTAGAACATAATCTTGAGTCAATAAAGGAACATTAGAAAGGAAACCACGAACCTTGAGCATTTCTTCCTCCTCAACTGTCCATGGAACTTTAATCCGCCTTAACTGAGGAGCTGCCGGGTATGAGCTACAAGACACAAAATATGTTTATTCCCTATTAATAACTATTACAATCAAATCGTCAACTCACTGCTTTATAACCAATAGGTAAGTGTATGGGTTGGTTGGGGAGAATACAGGACTGCAATTAAAGCTCTGGGCAACATAAACACTGACTGTTTTAGACATTCTTTGAGCACATAGACAAAGTATTTTACATTTCAAGGCATGAAGTGAGATATTGTAACAATAGAAATTGAAAACACTTTGAAAGGCAATAACTTACTAAAGGTTTTTGCTCCTTCGGGGTCTTATAGAATATTTGGAAGTGCTAGACTTCTGATTATCAACTTGCTCGGAATCAATATTAACTTCATATCCTTGGTCAATAAGAAGGTTTTCTGTGTTTTTACTGGACAAAGGAACACCTACAGGTATGCACTCCCGGGCCACCTTTTCTTCCTCTTCCTTTTCACCAGTTGATACATCAAGTTTTCTACAAACTGCAGTAGCACTTTCGTCTCCACACTCTGAATTGACATGAACACATGATGCAAAAGGTGCTACATGTTTCTCATTACCTGTAATATTCTGAAATTGAAAGTCATTGAATTCATTTGCATGTTCTTCACATTGCTTTCCTAGATTTTCTTCTCTCTCTCCCAAATGCCCATTCTGGTGACTTTTTTCATTAAAATCTTCATCAAAATTCCTCGTGCAGAAATTCTCTTTGTTGTGTGGTCTTCCAAGACATTCCTTTGGCTGATGTTCCAGAGTATGAATAAACGCATCTAGGTCTTTCTTTAAAAGGGAAGTTTCTTTCTTAGCTTCAAGGTATTCAGTAAGATCAAGAGAATATATACAGAAGGGGCAGTAAAAGTTACCCTTCTCATAATGAATGGCTGAAGAATGCAGCCAATTTTCATGCACCACAACAGGGCAATCACTGGTTTTACAAATCAACAACTGACTGCTTTCATTACTCTTCTCACCAAGATTTCTCTCTGTACAGTCAGCTGTCACTGAGGAACGATGACTAGATGTGCATTGAAAACTCAAGAAAGCATGCTTCTTCATGGCGACATCAATCTTCTCATCATGAAATCCATCATTATCAGTTAATGCCTCTGACTCATAATGGCGTAACCAATCCAAGAGCTCTTTCGCTTCATCCGGAATGCTCTTCTGCTGGGACCCATCTGCAGATGCAGGACATACTATTTCAATGCAAGAATCATGCTCACTGTTAGAATCAGATTCTTTAGCAGAATCCTTATGTTGGGTTTCACCTAGAGGAGCAGTACCTGATATTCTTGTTTCAGGACATTGTTCCCTATCATCTTTGTCTTCATAAGCAACGCTCTTCTGTCGGGGTTCATCTGCAGATGCGGGATGTGGTACTTCAATATGAAAATCCTGCTCACTGTTACAATTGAATACTTTAGCAGAAACCTTATGCTGGGTTTCATCTGGAACAGCAACACAGGATGCTCTTAGTTCAGGATGAAGTCCACCATCATCTTTGGCTTCATCAACATACGTATATTGAGGGGCTCCATCCTGAAATGTGCCTTGAGTCATTGAAGCTTCATCACAAGGATTTTCTGACTGACTCTTATGGACTGCATTGTCAGTGCTCTGTCCACACCTCTTTGAGGCAGTATGATAATCATGATCATCCTCTATGACCTTGCCTCCGTCCATCATTCCTATCTGATTTTCTGCCAAGTCACACCTTTCTCTCCCAGAAAGTGGAACATCTCTTTCAGATGAATCTTCCAACAGTTCTCTTCCATGTAAAGGAATTTGGTTCTGCTCTATAGACTGTAAAACATATGAGGCATCCCATTTCATCCTTTTGGCCATTACATAGCAATCATCAGAATGAATTACTCTATTACGTTTTTCATCCGCCGGGTTTTCCCTAGCCAAGCCCTTGCCATCTTCAGCAATGCTCTTCTCTTGGGATCCATCTGCGGATGCAGGATACGGTGCTTTAATATGAAAATC
Organism: Prunus avium; assembly: GCF_002207925.1. Next base: position 262,976 of record NW_018922897.1, read on the forward strand.
ATGCTCGCTATTACAATTGAATACTTTAGCAGAAACATTAAGTTGGGTTCCATCTGGAGGAGCAACACCTGATGTACTTGGTTCAGGATGAAGCCCACCATCATCTTCGGCTTGACCAACACATGAATCTTGATGGGCTTCATCCCACAATGTTTCTTCAGGCATTGAAGTGGCATTAAGATGATTTTTTGACTGACTCTTATGGATTGCATCGCTACTGCTCTGTCCACTTCTCTTTGAGGCGGTATCATCATGACCATCCTCTAAGACCGTGCCTTCCTCCATCATTCCCATATGATTTCCTGCCAAGTTGCACCTTTCCCTCTCAGACGAATCTTCCAACAGTTCTTTTCCATGTAAAGGAAGTTGGTTCTGTTCTGTAGACCGTAAAACATAAGAGCCATCTTGTTTCATCTTCTTGGATTTTATATGCCAATCATCAGAATCATTTATGCTACTACGGTTTTCATCTTCCATGTTTTCAGCATCTGAGGCAATCCTATCCCCTTTGGAAGGCAATAGATTTGCATTATCTGGATCTTCTTCCGATGGTTTATTCTCATTCTGATGAATCAAAGGATTGGAGTTCCCTTTGACTCCCATGTTTTGAGCACTGGAGCAGCTCTCATTGAGCCTAGTATTACTACCACCCACAGGAACTCTATCACCATAACTTCGTGTTAAACCACTCTTTACTCTCAAGAAATCAGCATGTGGATGGGTGCCATCAATAATCGAATCTTTCAGCTGCTCATAAAGAAAATCCACAAAACCAATTCTAGGCAATAAAGAGCAATTGATTGAACCAAGAAAAAATACAAAGAAAATCCAAAGAGGTAGATACCTGTTTCAATGCACATTTAGGCAAAGAAGCTCTTTTGTGAATAATGAAGGGGCGAATATCCCATTTCAACAGCCCTGGTCCACCCACTCTCAGATCAGATTCTGGTGTCTGACAAAAGAAAAATTTGACCTTTTACAGTTGAACTTATTTCCCACCTCCAAGAATCCTAAAGGGTATACATAATGGAGCTATAAATACAATAAGAATATGGATGGCTTCAAAAGTCACCTCCTTTCAGATATTCATCCAAATTACTTGCATATTAAAGCCAAAAAGAGCAGGACTTTACCTCATCTACAATGCGTTTAAGAACATTTTCACAGCTTTCGGATAAATCAAAGCTGCATTTTGAATGCTGGGCAGAAGGAACATCACTGCTCATCACATCACAAGGACCAAGCAAACCCTCCAAACATCTCAAAGCGACCCTTTCCTTTGCATTCTTTCCCATATCATCAGGTAATGCTGGAGCCATCTCAATCAAGTCTGAAAAGGCGAGCAAAAAGTAACAAACACCATGAATAACCCTAACCTTCTTCAGTCACAAAGATTGATAATAAAAAATAAATAAACATTTGAAGTGAATGTATGAATTCATGGATACCATGTAAAAGCGATACATCAACTTCTCTAAAGCTTGCCAGGGCTTCAATGGCCCATAGCCAAGCAATGGCTCTCTCCTGTTCATTCATCCCGTCCATGGGAAGCCCTATGCTGAAGTAGAAGGTTCAGAAACCAAGACTAGAGCTTTACATGAAAAGGAAGATGTTTTTCCTTTCTTTTATTTGTTTGAAGCGGATTTTATGGTTCAATCTGAACTTATATTGCAACGTGAAGAGGAATTGAGTTTTTTTTATTTAAACCTCACGCTTCTCAATGTTCACCCTATATTCTAAGTTCACCTCAATTTCTAATTCAAATTTTCACAATTTCTAAGAAAATCTCGCTATCTTTCCAAACTACTCCTAAATACACACCAAGTAAAAAAAAAATATATATATATATATATAACTCATCAACCTCACACCCCACACCCCACACAGTCCCTCACCACTCCAAGTTCATTTCAACCTTACATTATTTAAAGAAATAAAAATATTATTGTCAAATATGTAACAAAATTATTTTATTTTTATTATTATTATTATTATTATTATTATTATTATTATTTGAGAATGAAATAGGAGGTTTTGATATAGAAATGTTGACATCTTCTTTCTCTCCTCCGTGAGAGCATCCCTCTCCTTCGTGAGAGTTCTCTCTCCTTAGTGAGAGCCTCCCTCTTCTTCGTAAGAGTCCCTGTGTTTTTTTAAAGATGTTCCCTGTTTTGGGGCTTCCTCCTTTCTCCTAATTTTACTTCCCTCCACCCTCTCAACGACCCACTTTTTTCACTCACTTTCGCCATCTCAACAACCCACAACCTGCTCCCTGTTCTACACCACCAGCCCCTCCCCGTCCCATTCCCTTAGATCCCCCACTTTGAATCCAAACCCCAGTTCCTATCTTCAATAACCCACAGCTGGTTTTCTCTCTGTGCCACTTTGTGAAATCTTGTCAATTCCCAGAGGGTTCCTATTTACTCTGACCAAAAGTCCGAGGGAGGCCATGGAGTTGCTCAACCCCAATTCCAATTGGACTTGCTGAATTGTTGTGAGTATCCTTTGAGTTTGTTGTGGGTTTTATTGGGTCTGTTGTGGACCGAATAGTAAGGTTTACATATACAGCAAGAATATTAAAAATCCAGTCAGTTCCAATATGATCCCAAACATAATTACCCCCATGTCTAGAAACAAAATGAGCTACAATGTGGGCAACACAGTTGCAACGCCAGAGTGCAAACACAAAAGACACTCGAGTGAGATGAGCCATCAACTGCTGGATATCAAAGACAACCCCATCAAGATCGGCATCCACTGTAGTCTATCCGTTGAGTATTGAGATTCCTCGCTGAGCATCAGACTCCACCATTACATCAGTGAGGTGAAATTGGACACACGCACTTAGAGCATGTCGAGATAGAGGAAATCGAACTTGAGCTACAAATTTCTTGCAATTAACTAGGATACAAAGATAAATTATTTTAACCACTTGAGCTACAAACCCCTTACAATTAACTAAGATTAATGAAATGTTAATTCTACACCTCCATTAATTTTAAATTTACTTACTAGGAATGGGGTAAGTCATGAATTTATGAACCTAGGAATAGAGGAATTAAGGAACATGGCACGTTTACTTACAAGTAATGGGAATGAGAATAAAGGAAATGATTTTCATTCCTCGCTTCTCATGAAATCATTAAATACGCAAGTCCCACCTAAAAATTCTTAATCAAATACCCCAAGGACGTTGATTGATTCTCATTCCTTATTTATTATATTCCATTTCTTCCCATACCCATTGTTTGTAAGTTGTTGGGGTCTTTTTCGTCGGAAGGCTCGTATAAGCTTGTTGATTCTCGGACCGTCATAGAGTGGTGGATCAAGCCTTCGTTGCCCCTTTTTCTGAGTTAGCGAGGACTAGGCCCAAAGTATCCCGAGGGAGAAGCAAGTCCCAGGGGAGTACTTTGTTTTTCTTCCAGTGGCTGTGTGTTTTGCGCTGACGTTTCTGGCAGCTTGACGAAGAGTTGAACTGAGATTATGTGAGCTTGGCATGAGAGCTTGGAGTGTGGGAGCTAAAGATCCACGAGTTTAGCAAATGAGAATGCATGTGCTTGGCTTGGTGTTGGATATGCTTGAGTTTGG
>NW_018922897.1:267577-279083 GCF_002207925.1 Prunus avium
GATTAATGCATGACCAACATTATATTTTATATTGGGCCTTAAATGTCTTTGGGCTTCTCGTGACTTTTTTGGGCCTCAACATAAGTAAACATGCCTTAATTGGAGGATCCCAAGTCTCTGCATTTACCCGCATTTAACTTCATCTCGGCCATTACAATGATCCAACGAATTAAAATATGACAAGTAATTACAGCATAAAGTTTAATTATTTTTATAATAAAAAAATATAAACTTGATGTTAGTGTTGTCGTTTCCTCAAAGGATCTGGATCCTCTGCTATGATTTCCTCTATCATGATATGCTTGACTTTCGTCCTCATGCCACTTCATTAAAATTTAATCCAAAGAATTAAAACTGCACACATCATTCTTAAAATAAAACCCAATTTACTCCTAATTAAAAATGAAAAAAAAAAACCCATAAACTAACTCTAACTTTTCAAGCTCTCAGCAAACTTCCTTCTCCCAAACCCCTGTAAACATGCTATTCTTCTTTTTTGGGATCCTGCCACATGCTCTTAATTTTTTTTGGTTCCAACAACATGATCTTCTTCTTTTCTTTCCTTCCTTCTTGTGCAAAAATCTTACTCATGCCCCTTTTAATTCAAAAATTCTCTATGTCTCACTAAAACTAATTGGTGGTGGTTACTATGACATTGTTTTGATTAATATTGCTGAGTTGTATGTTCTTGAACTTTTTCCTTTTGATATCCCTTGTAAATTGAATTTTGGAACCACCCTCACCATCTGCAATGGATATATGGGAAGATACGTGTTTTTTTTTCTTTTGATAGGGGAAATCGGGGAAAGAAAAGATGGATAAGGCCTTAGATTTTAGAGGGGATATGTGCAAAGAAGAAAGAAGATGGAAAAGTTTTTGTTAGAACGTTAAGTTACAGATGGTCAAGTTAGGGCTTTTTTTTCATTTTTAAGTACGAGTAAATTGGGTTTTTATTTTAAGGATGATGTGTCCAGTTTAAATCCCTTATATTAAATTTTAATGAGATGCCATGTGAAGAACGAAAGTTAAGCAAATCATGGCAGAGAAAATCATAATAGAGGATCTGGATTCCTAAAGGCCACTCTCCCCTCCTTGCTCTCTTGCCTCTCTAGTCTCTCTTAATTCTTGCTTCCCAGGAATCTCTACCGCTCAACATCCTAAATTGAATTTCCTATTTTTCATACAATTTCAATCGATTCCCAATAATTATTTTGAAACAAGATGTCCTAGAACGAATCCCGAGTCTATATTTAGCATTCGTGCATTTACCCGCATTTCGCAACATCTAAACCATCATAATAATCTAACCATTTAAATATGACACATCAACAAACCTTGAAAAATCTAGTAACATTTTAAAAAAACTTTATTTCAATATAAATTTTTTTAAAAAGACTAAAAATTTACAAAATCCAAAATTAAACAAAACCAAAAAGCCAACTCCCCTCCCAACCCTTATCCCTGCCACGCCTACCCACCCCCACGCCACCCCAACCGCCATACGCCATTGCCAATTGGTTAGAAAACCTTGCACGAGTTTATAAGGTGTTGGGTTACTGCCCTCATTGCCAATTCGTTTTGGGGTGGAACAAAGAACGAAACTAGGAATTTTTCAGTGGGTGGGCTAGTTAAAAATTTTAGCTTAAAATCTAATGATTTTTTTTTTTATAAAAAAATCTTATCTTTGCAATGTGAATCCCTAAAAATTTCTTACCATCAACCGAATAAGCTTCACAAATCCAAAGTACAAAAATATAAATAATCAAGTTTTATTTATATATTAGTTGTAAACATAAGAACAATAGAATTGGGTTAACATATTGTTCCGTTCTTGAAAGAGAATACAAATAAAATTGAGAAAATAATATTTCCCTAATGTGTTGTAGTTGATGGTGAGCCATATAGGCTTTTTTGTTCTTATTCAAAAACGTTTTGTCAAAAACAGCATATAATTTCCCCCAAAAAAAAAAGGCTGCATAAAAAAAAAGACACCAGACGTTGCAAAAAAATAATAATAAAACGCAACCTATTTTGCAATTAAAAAACCAAAAGGCAACATACTTCTTGTAGTGGGCCATATAGATATAGGTTTATTATTGTGTTTTTTTTTTCTTCAAAACTTCCCTAGGCTACAGCCCACCACAGCCTTGGCTGGCTGTGGGTCTGCCCCTGGGTGGAATCTCAACTTCCTTGATGGTCTCTAAGCAAGGCTTCACTTGTTGGGCCCAACGGCCACACTTGCTCCCACGTCACCCAATATATATTGTCCACGTGTTAGGCTTGAAAGTTCACCACACGTGCGAGGGCGTATTGATAGTGTTTGTCACACATTGAAAAGTTAAGAGACCTAGCCTGGGTTTATAAGGAGTTGGGGAGGAAAAACAAGGAAGGGGAGGAGAGAAGATAGGGGAGGAGAAGGAAGGAGAGGGGAGGAAAGGCAGTGACCTTCCCCCTTCCCTAGGATAGGAGCGACGGCTAGGGTTTAAGAGGGAGAAAAGTGGAGAGCGTTTGAGAGAATTTTTTTTTCCGCTTATTTATATTTTTTAATTAGGTTTTCTTTTTTAAATGGCTTTTACCATTCACCTTGTTAAATTTCAGAGAGATGGGCCAGCAGCCCACTACTAGCAACACCAATATTGTCCATAACTTGACCATATACCAAGGCCAGTAACTGTGGGGTTTTATCACGAAAGGCCTGGATGATATTATGAGTAGAACCACTTATTATAAGTTGTATTTTATTTAGTCAATCATCCGATGTGGGACTTATATTCTTCAATATGCTCCCTCACGTGTGACCACCACATATTGGGCCAGACGTGGAGCCAAGCCCACATCGGTATAGGTGGTGTCTCTGTATTGATGGGTCATCGTATTGCTGGATCTCATGTATTGCTTGAGCCACCACCTAAACAACCCGCTCTCATCCATATGGGCGGTGTTTTCGTATTGCTAGATCCACCACTTGAGCCCCATGCTCTGATACCATGAAGAAAGTTAAGGTTCCACCCCAAAATCAATTGGAAATAGGGGGAGTAGCCCAACTCCTTATAAACCCAAGCTAGGTCCCTTAACTTTTCAATGTGCGACAAACTCTCTGAACACGCCCTCGCACGTGTGGCGAACTTTCAGGCTTAACACGTGAACAACATATATTGGGTGACATGGGAGCACATGTGCTTATTGAGCCCACCACATGAAGTCTTGCTTTGATACCATATTAAATTTCAGAAAGACCAGCGGCCCACTATTTGCAACATCGATATTGTCTCCAACTTAACCATCTACCAACCCCAGTAGGTGAAGTCAAACACCCCACTCCCACAGAACCCCAGCCCCCATACCCAGTTGATTTGCTCATATTCATGAACTCTGCTACGAATGGTTTGTTAATATACTATAGCCGTCACCTTTCTGAGTTCTATATTGATGGTGGTGCTTTGCTTGAAATTCTTCTCAGTAGAGATTTTGCATTCATTTTACAGTGCTGAAGAAACCATTAAAATTTTGTTTTGTTTTATACCCAGAACTGAAACTGAGGCATGTTCCTGGTTAGGTAAGTAGAACGGGTCTCTAAGACGTTGTGCCTCTATTTTGCAATGGTTGAATGTGCTTATGAAAAATTTGCAGAAGACTTGTTTTTATGTCCTAAAAATTTTGCCGTCTCAAGGCTCAACAAAGTGGATTATAAATTCATGAGAGAGAGAGAGAGAGAGAGAGAGAGAGAGAGCACACCCATATCTGTGCTGGGATATCAGAAAGCTTCTTTGCCAATGTTAAGGATGATCTCAAGATCTCTTTGGCACAAAGAGCCAGTGCCAAAGTCCCAAGGATTGTCAAATATTGGGAAACAAGCTGAAGGTTCCCCAAATGAGTATGCGTCAATTGCAAACCTTTGACGAGTTGATTTCTGCACCAAACCCAGATATTAGGGGAGAGAGAGAGAGTTCAATTTTTTAAAGTTTTAAATTTTATATTTGTATTTTAATTTTTTTAAATTATTATTATTATTTTTTTATCCATGCTGGAGGTGGGCTCCACTTTGCCACATTACCCACCCAAATTTGTGAAAAAAAATCTTGGTGTACAAAATTACTAAAACACCCCTGCCATGTCATCAAACTTAATAGACTTTTGGATGGAATTGACGGTATAGGGCACTGTGGAACATCAAACCTTGGTCAAGGGGGCAAAGTAGGTCGCTTTAACTTTAGGGGGGTAAAGTGAGAATTGACCAATGTTTCAAGGTGCACTATAGCAATTAAGCCTACTTTTTAATCAATTTTGTTTTTTTTGTTCTTTCTCTTTCATATTCTAACCTTAGCCTACATTAAGGTTTTCTGTTTCTTTATGGCCACCTTGGCCATCTTTGTATTTTATTTTCTTTTGCATTAAATTTGTTTCCATATATATATATATATAAAAGGGAGATTCACTAATATACCCAATACATGAGCCCAAATTATAAAAATATCCTATATGAAATGGACTTTAGAAACACACCCAAAACCCATTTATAACATAACAAAAAGACTTTTAACTGGAACATCAAACCTTGGTCAAGGGGGCAAAGGGGGTCGCTTTAACTTTAAGGGGGTAAAGTGAGAATTGACCAATGTTTCAAGGTGCACTGTAGCAATTAAGCCTACTTTTTAATCAATTTTGTTCTTTTTTGTTCTTTCTCCTTCATATTCTAACCTTAGCCTACATTAAGGTTTTCTGTTTCTTTATGGCCACCTTGGCCATCTTTGTATTTTATTGTCTTTTGCATTAAATTTGTTTCCATATATATATAACTATGGCTGCAAGGTTTATTCCTATGGGGAGAGTTTTTGCAAGGTGGACCATATAATTTTGCCTAGACAAATATACAATGTTAATTATTTCTTACTCGATGAAAGGAAAAAAAATACTAAAAATGGAGTGCAAGTTGGAAGAATTGAAATTAATGTAGGGTAATGGTAGAATAGGAAAGAGAAAGAACAACAAAGAAAAAAACTGATTAAAAAACAAAAGGGAGTATAAGTGAACAAACGAGACGTGGAAAAATCAGCTCCCAAAAATTAAATCCTAAGGTCCTTATACATGTTTTCAGCCAAAAAAAGAAAAAGAAAAATAGATTAAAAGAGGACTACTAGTCTTACTTTGATGAACCCATGCCGCTACACAATGCAGCAGCATGGCTTCATTCTTTCAAATCAAAGCTATACTGCTATTTGGCCACACACAAAAAATAAAAATAAAAAATAAAAAATCCCACGGCTGAGGTAGAGCCAAGTGTGCTGAAATCTTTGGTTGGCCTATGACCTCTATTTGTCTTGAATTCTTCTTCTTTTGCGCATGTAAAATGTACCAATCCTGTTTTGGTGCGCACCTCTGTTTTCTTTTGACCCTCCTCACCTCAACCAAGTTTCCTTCAACTTTGCTAAAAGTGGCTTTGTAATGAGTTGGAAATTGGGTTGCTGGTTTCACTTGAAACGTGCGAGAAATGTGCTTTATATATCAACATTCAGTGCTTAAAAATAATTATTAATTCTAGAGTTGTGGTTGTGCAACCGCATCTTGCAACTCATTGTGAATGAAGCTGAAGCTAATTAAGCTGCTTAAAGATAGGCTAAGCATGTTCTTTTATTTTTTTTATTTTGTTTCTAAAGGAATTTAAGGGTTAAGAACAATTTATTTATTTTTTGGTCAAACGATGAGAGAATATTATTAAAGACGAATAGTAAGGTTTACATCACTAGCAAGAATATCAGAAATCCACTCGGGCCATAAATCACCCCAGGTAAGGATTCCGCCAACTCTGGACACAAAGGCCGCAATTTTATGCCGAAAATCTATTTTGGTCATTGTACTTTACAACGTTTGCAAACATTACAATGTCTAAAATGATTTTAGGTATGAAGAGAGTGACAAAACAAGTATTTAACCTGAAATTTTGTACCCAAACTTGGATAAAAGAAAACCCATTAATCAATTTTTTACAGGGAATTTTTTATTTTTTATTTTGTTCAAAAAGGGAAAATGATGAATTAGAGATAATTTGTGGATCGTGATACCCATATACTCCAAGTCCATGAAAATAAATTATAATTCAACAACCACAAAAACCCAAGAGAACCAACACCAATAAATTATTAATCATGGGTTAATTTTGCAAATAATACACAAACCAAATCATTTGGAAGACTAAAATCCCATAAAAAAGAAAAAGAAAAAAAAACTAAAAATTCAATCTCCCAACCCAATCATATAATTTCATGAACAACAACCCCTTCAACAAAATTAAAACATCACAAACAACTCACAATTTACAAACCCATCCCTCCTAAAAACTAAAAGAAAATTATACATTAAAAAAAATTAAAAATTAAAAATTAACTCGGGTAGTTCGGGTCGGGTCGGGTGAGCTGAGCAATGTAATGGGTTGAAGAAGAATTGAGGAAATCGGGCGTGAGTTCGGGGTCTACCTGGAGAAGTGGAGGGAGTTGAGGAAACGAGAGAAGGCGAGGCGGAGGCGAGGGTAAAGTCTGATGCTGTAAGCGGCGGTTTGGCGGATAAAGTCTTCGATTGTCTCCACGAACAGGTTGATGCTTCGGATCGGCGGCACGTAGAGGGTCAAAGGCACCGCCGAGAAAGCCACCGCGAATAGCAGCTGCAGCATTTCAAACTCCAACCAAACAAATCAAAATCAAAGGATTCAATTTCACACCAAACCAACCCCAACCCAATAACATACAGAGAGAAAGTGAGTGACTTTTCAAAGAGAGACAGAGAAATGAAGCTTTCTTCTTTGTCTCTCTCCCTTTGCTCTTTTTTATTTTTGGGGCTCCTTTGTTATTATAAGGTTTTAGATTTTGATTGGGTGGTGGGGTGGTTAGGGCAGGGCGTGCATTTATTGGAGGATATTGTAAATTCTAACCTCTCTCATGTATATGAAATGTTGTATGATTTATTATTATTATTATTTTTTAATATAAAAATACCATTTTGCTCTGGCATTTAATAAAAAAGTTAACAAAATTGCCGGCATGACTATTTGTTCTAACGAAATTGAAATTGAATGACCATGAAAACGATTTTGGAAATTAAGAGACTCAAATGCAAATTGGGTCTAAATTCAAAGACTAATAAAATAATTAACGCAAATCCATTTATATCATGAATTTATGGATGTTGTCTTATGTTAAATGTTCTATGCCGAAAACTAAATAAATAAATAAATAATTCATTTAATGGATAATACAAAATGCAACCTCTTATCTATATTGTGGGCCTCACTCGCAAGATCTATTATTTATAACACACGTATGGTTTTGTTTTAAAGATGCAATCAAATTGATATAATTTAATCAGTTTTGATGAATTTGGTGGGTTGGATTGATCTTTTAGACTCAAAATTACACATGATTGTGTCGGATGGTGAATTCAAAAATTCAATCATATTTATGTTTTTTAGAGGAAGCTTCAAACTTAAGAATAGTTAGTTGGTTTTATATGTTTTTTGTCAATGTTGAAAGATGTTTCAAATTTGAAACTTCTTCCCTGTTTTGTAGAAGAAAAAAATTTCATTTCACGTCTAATTCTATTAAGGTTTGAGATTGAGTTTGATTTAATGATAATTCCTTTTTTACCATTGGAGTTCGAATTTGAGACTACTAATTTATTTGCAAATGCTCTTACCACTGAATTATGGACCCGTTGACGAGTTTTTTGTTTTGTTTTTGTAACTTATAAAATTGAAGAATTTGATTCGATTGGATTCTAATGTGAAATCTGCAAGGGAGTTGTTTTTGCATTTCTAGGGAATTAGAAGATTCATCTTAGAATTAGAAGATATGTTGAAAACTATAAATAATAAAAGGGAAAATGTTGGTAAAGAGGATAAATTTTTGTTTGTGACTATAATAATGTCACAATTTTATTACTAATTCACGTATTATAATATAAATAAACAATAAGTTTATATTATACGATGTCCTATTAACAAATATTCACGGGTTATAACATAGGACTTGTTAACACCACACACCGACAATCGAAAATTAATTGAAAAGAATGTTCATGACTTCTTTAGAAAAGTACAGGACAAGTGGTATCAAAGCTTCTAGAGTTCTCAAGACAAATATATAAGCCCATAGGAAGGTTTGGTTTGTACGTGGTTTGGGAGTGAGAGTGACTGGTGGATTGAGAAATGTACCAGACCTTGGAATGCTTTCGATAGCAGAATAAGATAGGCATGTATTGTGTGTGTGAGAGAGAGAGAGAGAGAGAGTGATAAAATGGTAAAATGCATGTCACCGCCATTCAAGTAATGTTTTTTGCATGAAGAATATTCCTTCCAATTGAAATTCTTTTGGAAAGTCATTTTGAGGAGATGGCATGTACGTGTTCTTTTTAGTTTGCTTTTGGTCAAACTTTCTATTATAGTTGGGCAGTTTATATTTGACTAGTCCTTGCATACCATACTGGAAAGAAATGCGTTTGTGGCCATGGAATATGGTAGGTAGCCTTTCGAATAGAATAATAGCCATATTTTTTTTTAAATATATTTTTGTCAAAATTTGTTACTTGAAGGGAACTCAACTCAAGCATTGTTCAAAGAGGGGCTCACATGTCACACTCCTTAAATTTCACATCGCTTATTCGATGAGGTTTTTTTTTTTTTTTTTTGAATTACAACAATTGGGGACGGGGTCACTTTCCCTGTGATTCAAATGGGTGACCAAGGGGAAAGGGGGAGGGACCTCACCACTGAGGTACACCCTTCGGTCTTGGTTGTTAGAGCATCTCCACCCACAAGGGCTAAGTCTAGGGCAAGGGCAAGCAAGGGCTGACACTATTCACGTGAATAGTGTCAGCCTTGCCATTTGTGGTTCCACCCCTGAGGGCTAAGTCTAGGGCAAATCTAAGGCAATTACTATTCACTTAAATTTATTTTTTATTTTTTATACTTAAACCATTGATTTTGATAAGCTTTTTGGATAAGATTTTCAATTCCCAAGTGTTAATATTTATCGTAAAATCCTCACTTAAAAATCAAGATAACATTTTCAGATAAAATTTTGAAATTTTTAGTTAATAAAATTTTGAAAAGTGAATAATATTGGTAGGTATGTATAGAAAAAATTTCAAGAATTTTTTGATATTTTTTTCAAATTTTTTTAGCGAAAAATTGGACAACCGTTGGATTGTGCAAGATTTTTTGATCGGAGGCTCCAGGAGAAGCCACATGGCTTGTAACCATTGGGCAATGTGGGCTGGTGGGTCCAACAGTTAAAAAAAATTGAAATCAGCTGCTGACGTCAGCAGCCCGAGGGCAACAGCCCAGTCAAGATCTGCCCTTGGGCTTGCCAGGGCTGGTGGGACCCAGGGCTTGCCCGGGCTGCAGGTGCTACGCTGGAGTGCGAAACTGGGCTTCGGGGGGCCTTTTGCCCTGGTTAATGCCTAGCGCTGGAAGTGCTCTTAGAGAGTTGGAAGTATCAGATTTTGGCTAAACTGGTAAGCTTTTTAAAAATATGGTGTTCTTTAACTTTGCGTAACTTATTCTTTTATAAATAATTTCACTTTCACCTTGCAACTTTTTGATCGGGACATTGTTATTTTGTTTTGATTGCTCATCACGCATCTGTCCTGTTGTGACAAGCGCACATGATATTATGAGGTGACACACGGTGAAGGACAATATATCAATTATAAGACTGTCTTTGTTCCGATTCAGAATTTATCTTAAGCACCATTTAATCCATACCTACATAAATATTCTTAACTTTTCTCACGATTAATCATAGATACACTCTTTAGTTACCAATCAATGTTCATAAACCCATAACTTCGAAATTAATACTAATACGCATTAGGAGATTATAACTCTAGAGTTTAAAAGTATGTATTCATGCACTGCGAAAATGTATTGACGGCGGGTCCCTGTGTAGGCACACACTGGCGAAATTTGGCATAAAGACGACGGGGAAAGAAGAAGATGTAAACACGGAAAGAGACTGAATTGATTTTGATGTTAATTAGTTGGCTGGACCTTCACGTCTACCATTAAGATCAGCAGTTCAGCACATTGCAGCACACCTGATTAATTGGCAATGGCATGGAGCAAAATGGGTTCTCAACTCAACTACTAGTCTCCTATCGACCAACGAATTATACACCTATCTACCAGTCTTCAAATATATATTATGTAATTTTAAAATGGGCTCCTCGTGAAATTAATATTTATCATTAATGCTAATCTGTGTGAGATGCACATCCTTAGACAAAGAATTATTAGACGGCTGTCTTGGGTATTTTTTGAGAAGTCATATAATTAATTGGTGGGTGTAATTCCCTAAGAGGTGGTTGTCTGCTTGCTGTATTACTTAAGAGGCTATCCTACGGATTTTATGTAGAGAGAGAAGAAGACATAGTATGTGAGTGGTGTTTTTCCTCTGTCTTTACTCGAAGAAATTTCGGAGTTTGTCCCGTAGTTTTTCCCTTCACATTGAAGGGTTTTCCACGTTACATCTTGTGTTTCTAAGAGCACTTCCAACGGTGTCCCCTAGCCCGAGCAACAGGGGCCCAAGCCTTAGTTTGATGTTCCAATGGGCTTCTATAGTCCAGGCAACGCATGAGTCCCAGCAAACCGGGCTAGCCCAAAGGCAAGAATAGCTCGGGCTATTGCCTGGGTTTACTAACGTCAGCAAAGGAAAAAAAATCTAAAAAAATACTAAAAATTTCAGAATTTTTTTTAATAAATACTTAGTCATATTCTTCATTTCCCACATCAAAACTTTATACAAATTCCTCTCCTCATTATCTCATGTGAATAGTAACGCAAGAATAGCTCGGGCTATTGCTTGGGTCTACTAACGTCAGCAAAGGAAAAAAAATCTAAAAAAATACTAAAAATTTCAAAATTTTTTTAAATAAATACTTAGTCATATTCTTCATTTCCCACATCAAAACTTTATACAAATTCCTCTCCTCATTATCTCATGTGAATAGTAGTTGTCCTTGGATTGCCATGACAATGGGTGAAAACATCACAAACCTTTTGCAAGGGTTGCCACTATTCACATGAATAGTAACAACTCTTGCCCTTTGCCATGGCAAATGGGTGGAAGTGCTCTAAGCTTTCTATTTTTCTTATTGTATTTACATTTGTTTCCGTTGCACTTGGCTCAACATCCTTGAAATCATAATTGTGTTTTTTTTCTTTTGCTTTGAAAGGATAGTGTTTTTTTGGTCACCCTCTTCCCCGACCCCAAAACCCTAGCCCACCCCATAGCCTTAGAGCGATTCCACCGATGCGCCTAAGGGGAGGGCTGGGGGGGTTTAGGCCAAAATCTTGTATCTAGCGGCAAGGGCTAGCCCTGGCAAGAGATGGGGCCCACGAACCCAGGCTAGCCTTGAGGCAAGATCTACCTTAGTTCCAACCCCAGTTTGCTAACGTCATTGATGATGTCAGCAACAAAAAAAATTGAAAAAAATCTACAAAAAATTTCAGATTTAAAAA
>NW_018922897.1:279395-292229 GCF_002207925.1 Prunus avium
CCTACCCCCACCCCCCCCCTCCCCCCCTTGCCATGGCAAAGGGCAAATGAGGCAAATGGGTGGAGTTGCTCTTAGGGGAAGGGGGTGGCTGCTTAGGGCTGATGTGGTTTTCTTTTATTTTATGTTTATAAATCTTTTTCTTATTTTTAATATTTTATTAATATTTTAAGCAATTTAAAAAGGTGAGTCCTACATATGACACATTAGCAACTAACGAAATTGCAAAAGATTAACAAACACATGATACCTCATTGTTAAAATTGAAAATGCGAGTACAAACATGCCGTAAGAGGACAACTACATGATACCAAACTAAAATTAAACAAAAAACTAAATTAGTATTCAATTGAGAGGTAGAAGCAAACTACAATTATCCACAAGGCACACCCCTTTCACCTTTGCTGGTTGCTTTATCCACCCGTCCATGGCACCATCCACACACCCCATATAGCATCATTAAGGAGAGAAATGGGTATGGGATCAACTCCTCCCCCCAATCTATCTAATTCCTATATTTTTAGGTATTAGATTACGAATTGTGATTTGAAATCCACATAAATAGAAGTCATAAATCAGAATAATTATAATATCCATATATTAGTAAATGCAAGAGAAGTTCAGAATTGAAATCATTCCAAACCAAAGAAGAACCCCAACCTCTAAATGCTTCACCCACTTCCCAAAACACCCCACCATCAACTGATCCCCAACTTCACACTCCCAAAACCCCCACAAAACCCTCTAAACCAACTCAGCTTTGAACAAAACTACAGGCACATCTGCAACCTCCTCCTCTCCCTAACCCAATCAAGAGCCCTCCCAAAGGGTCTCCAACTCCATGCCCATGTCCTCAAATCAGGCTTCCAAACCATCCCTCTCATATCTCACCACCTCATCAACTTCTACTCCAAGAACCAGCTGCCCCTTCATTCCCGCCAAATTTTTGAAGAGGCCCCAGAAAAGTCATCCACCACTTGGAGCTCAGTCATCTCCTCCTTTGCCCAAAATGAGCTTCCAGTTCTCGCCATTGAGTACTTTCGTCGAATGCTTGGCACGCCATTACGCCCTGATGACCATATATACCCGAGCGTGACCAAGTCCTGCGCGATTTTGAATAGGCGGGATGTTGGGCAGTCTGTGCATGGCTTTGCGGTGAAGACTGGGTTTGAGTTTGATGTGTTTGTGGGGAGTTCAGTGGTTGATATGTATGCTAAATGTGGGGAGATAAGAGATGCTCGGACGATGTTTGATGATATTCCTCACAAGAATGTGGTTTCTTGGAGTGGGATGATATATGGGTATGCTCAAGTGGGCGAGGATGAGGAGGCTTTGAGACTGTTTAAACAGGCCTTGGTTCAAAATTTGGACGTCAATGATTTCACATTTTCGAGTGTTATACGGGTTTGTGGTAACTCCACGCTTCTTGAATTGGGGAGGCAAATACATGGCTTGTGCTTCAAAACGAATTTTAATTTGTCGAGTTTTGTTGGTAGTTCTTTGGTTTCCTTGTATTCTAAGTGTGGAGTGATCGAAGGAGCTTACCGAGTTTTTGATGAGATACCTGTTAAGAATCTTGGAATGTGGAATGCAATGCTTATTGCATGCGCACAGCATGTGCACACGGATAAGGCTCTTGATCTGTTTAAACAGATGGGAAGTGCTGGGATGAAGCCGAATTTCATTACGTTTCTGTGTGCGCTATATGCTTGTAGCCATGCTGGGCTTGTTGAAAAGGGGCAACATTATTTTGCTCTTATGAAAGAGTATGGGATTGAGCCAGGGGAACAGCATTATGCTTCCCTGGTAGATTTGCTTGGCCGTGCTGGAAAATTGGCGGAGGCAGTTAAAATTATTGAGGAAATGCCTATAGAACCAACAGAATCTATATGGGGAGCTTTATTAACGGGTTGTCGAATCCATGGTGACACTGAATTGGCAGCCTCTGTGGCTGACAGAGTCTTTGAGTTGGGTCCTGTGAGCTCTGGCTTGCATGTGCTTATGTCTAATGCTTATGCTGCTGCTGGAAGATTTGAGGAAGCAGCAAAAGCCAGGAAGATGCTAAGAGACCGAGGCATGAAAAAGGAAACTGGTTTGAGCTGGGTTGAGGAGGGAAACAAGATTCACACATTCGCGGCCGGGGACAGGAGGCACATGAGAACTAAAGAGATTTATCTGAAGTTGGAGGAGTTAGGGGAGGAAATGGAGAAAGCTGGTTATGTTGCAGACACAAGTTTTGTGCTAAGGGAAGTAAATCGAGAAGAGAAAGATCAGACTATTAGGTATCACAGTGAAAGACTAGCCGTAGCATTCGGTCTTATTACTTTTCCACCTGATAGGCCAATTAGGATTATGAAGAACTTGCGTATTTGCGGCGATTGTCATACCGCAATCAAGTTTATGTCCAAGTGCTCAGGAAGAGTTATCATAGTGAGGGATAACAATAGGTTTCATAGGTTTGAGGATGGAAAATGTACGTGTGGAGATTATTGGTAATTAAGATGTAACAAATTCATAAACCATTAACCAAAAGATGGTCTGAGACTCTGAATAGTCTAAAATTCCCCCAACAACAAAATTCTTAAAGCTCCCCTTCATGCTCTGGCTGCTGGTTGATCATAAAGCGTGCATCAGCAGACCTCCAGTCGATCTTTCCGTTGATTGTTAGGGACTATAGAGCCTATCTCTTTCATTGGATACAGCAGGAGCTAGTGAGCCATTTTTTCCTGTACCATTTTTTTTTTCTCCTTTTTCTATCCTGAGCACTTGTACATCCATAGATTCAATTAACAGATCATCTATCACATGTTACGGATTCACGATATGCAGGTTTCGAGTTCTTTTTTTATGTTGTCGCCAAAATATGTCTAGATTTTTTTATAATCTAGGTTGTTATGCATGTTGGATGAAGAAGAGATAAGCCACAGCCAAGTCAACATGCCAGATAGCACAGCCAAATTAATAAATGAAACATTAACACCATGGAACAAAATGCAACTCAAACTGCATGTCAACGGCAAAGTTTCGAGTACAATACTAATACAAAAGGCTTATGAGGAGATGGAATGAGCAAACAAGGCTTCTGGTGTAGCCGATTATCGGCACCACCAAGCCCCTTCCCCACAATGGAGGCTAAACTCCCATATTATCTGTGTATATATAAATATATATTTTCCATGTGGCTAAAATTATCAAATAAGTGCCAAGTAAGTAAAAAAAATGTTTGAACTAAAGGAAAGCCTCAACAGAAGGCAGCATTGCTGTGCTTTCAAAACGTTGGACTGGACATTGGCATTGCTATTGGACAATGGACTTTTACACAGTGAGTCAAATCATATGGGCTTTTGAATCCTACAATTATGCTACGACCCTTTATTTTTCTTTGTTTTTTAGTTGTTTACGTTATATTATGTAGTAGATTGTATCATTGTCCGAGATTAAATTATCATAATATATTGATGGGTTGGGTTCTGTCTGAATTTTATGAACTGAGGGAGGTTCATTCGGTGTCTGCTTACATGGTGTCAGAAGGTTAGTTTAGCACTCCAAATCACCTCTTCCGAAGGACAAAATTTATTTTATTTTTGCCCTTAAGCATACTCTTTTCGTTTGATGATTTGGGTCCTCATTGTTACAGTTTTTTTTATTGATTCTTAGAGTATTAAAAAGCAAAAAAAATATACAATCTCTAGATAGCTGTTGTCAATTCTTAAGGGCTGTTCCTGTTTTGTTTTTTATGGTTTTCGTTTCAAATTGTTCTTTGACTTTTTCTTGAAGTTGGGTTTCCTTATTTCTTGAATTTTTATCCATTTGAAGCATTTCTTGTTTCTGGAATGGTGATGATCAGAATTAGCTTTGGATATTGAGATTTTCTCTTTCATAGCACTGTTTATTGTTTGTTGCCTTCCTGTATTTGCTCCATGAGAAAGGCCTTGCTCTCTTGAATTTGTGAAAGAGTATGGGCAGTATGCTCCTCTTTGTTTTCTTCAAGGACATAAGGTAACTATTTGTTTCCCTAAGTGGGCGCCTCTTTTAGCTTATTTCTATTGTCATCATTATCGTTGTTGTATTAAATTCAATAGCTTTGTATTCTACTATCTGGACGCATAGTTAATCTGATTAAAGGTTCAAACGTCTAATTAAATCTGGTTTCTTTTTTCTTTTTGTTGGTTCTATTTGTTAGGATTTTAGTGGCAAACGGATATTGAGATTTTCTCTTTCATAGCACTGTTTATTGTTTGTTGCCTTCCTGTATTTGCTCCATGGGAAAGGCCTTGCTCTCTTGAATTTGTGAAAGAGTATGGGCAGTATGCCCCTCTTTGTTTTCTTCAAGGACATAAGGTAACTATTTGTTTCCCTAAGTGGGCGCCTCTTTTAGCTTATTTCTATTGTCATCATTATCGTTGTTGTATTAAATTCAATAGCTTTGTATTCTACTATCTGGACGCATAGTTAATCTGATTAAAGGTTCAAACGTCTAATTAAATCTGGTTTCTTTTTTCTTTTTGTTGGTTCTATTTGTTAGGATTTTAGTGGCAAATTTATGATTTCTAATTGCAGTTTTTTGCGTGTTATTGCCAGAAATGTTTTCAAAGCAGATGAGCTAGGCCTGGAAATAGTGCATATTTCCCTTCCCACACTGTTGGCGTTATTGGCAGACCCTGTTGCTTCTCTAGTTGACACAGCATTCGTTGGCCATATAGGTTTGTCATATAACAAAGATAATCTTCACTCGACGAAGCTGTGACTTCTTGAATTGTTTGTTTGGGGTTCACAACTGCATTTCCAATCTTTCTTTACATCTTGACCATTTTAGCGGAATCTTTTCTGGGAGATTAAAATGTTAATTTTTTCTCTAAAATCAAAATTTTAAAATGGAAGCTTTTTGTTCATGTTGCAGCTTTTTCCTTTCTAAAGCGGAAAAATCTGCACAGAGCCTTTTTTCCAGGTTGTTTATAGGACAGTTACAAAGTTAATGTTATGAAGGGTCATGATAGGAACAAAGTTAATTACTTGCAAAATCGTGGAAATAGTTATCTACTGGGTTGATTATAGAATTGCAATATTTCATTGCTGGCCATTGAAACTTGCTTTGCAATGAACTACATGGATTAGTTCATCCATTTTATGTATCTATGTACGTATGCTTAACTTCTGCTGCCATGTCCAGGTAGATGTGCCATTTAAATGCTGTTACATTTTCCTTTATTATAGAATTAATACTAGTTATCAACTTATCAATAATTAAGCTCTTGTTACCCAATAATCCATATAGGTCCAGTGGAGCTAGCGGCTGTTGGAATTTCTATTGCTGTTTTCAATCAAGTATCAAAGATAGCAATTTTTCCGCTTGTCAGCATTACAACCTCTTTTGTTGCTGAAGAAGATACTACTGAAGAATTGAGGGCAAATGTACAAGTTCATGAAAACGTTGAAAATGGTACTCCCATTAGCAAGGAAATGGAGATGGAAGAACTCGTACCACTAGTTGGTATATTTCCTCCTTTACTTCCTTCTTAATGTGGGACTACGCTGAATATATGGATAAAGTTGCATATGTTCATAGGAGCTCCTCTATAATTTAATTCAACTATTTAGAATTATATTCACTTATTATATGTTTTTGCTTCAATTTTGAACTACACTCCACAGGCAAGTCATCATCTACGGAAATGGTCAAACTTGAGCGTGTCCGAAGGCATATCCCATCTGCGTCATCAGCATTGGTGGTTGGCAGCATACTTGGGGTTATTCAAGCTGTATTCCTAATTTTTGCTGCAAACCCTGTCCTGAATTACATGGGTGTTGATTCTGTAAGCACTCTTTTGAAATGCTGGAGTCTTTAGATATTTTGTTTTAACCTTTTTTTCTTAAATTCGTGTGATGGAGTACCTAGAACATTAGTCAAGTTGATCTCATATCTTTGTCATTAGCAACTTCAGTTTATTTGTGAGGGTTTCCTTATCGAACCCTTTTTGTTTCCTTATCCAAGTATATTGTCTTTTCTGCCTACAAAAAGAAAAGAAAAGGAGGGGGGAAGTTCTTACATACCTATAGTTTTTATGAAAATCAGGTAGGGATTAAGTTAGGTAGTACTAGTAGAGATGGAACAAACTTACGGAGCAATGTTGCATGATGGAAATTAAGATTGTTCTCTCTGCCTCATATCTTCACAAGAGAGAGAGAGAGAGAGAGAGAGAGAGAGCTGTGCCTTTGAGGTGTGGAAGATCTCATATCTGAGACCTACAATTTTTTTGCTGGGTATGTTTCGTGGGAACTTCCAGTGGTACTACTGAATCATTGTTTCTGCACTTTTTATTAGATTCAAATGCTTACAAGGATGGATTAGATGTGTTGAAGTCAATCATTTTCTATGTGTTTAATGAGTACTAAATTCTTGAGTTATCTGTATTCAGAATTTGAAGTAAAGCACATTCGGATTCCTTATGTTTGCAATGTTGTTCAGATGTACATAATTTACTTGTTGAAGTTGTTCCGGTACTTCACATATATAAGTCCTGAATTTTCTACAATTCTTATGTTGATGTTATATTTCTCACATAAGTTTGTTTTTCTATTAGAGAATGCGCTTCGAGTTCATCTCTATTTGCCTTTTGGTTCTATATAAAATTACTGAAGTTTAAGATATATCTTGGCATGTATAGCGAATTCAATAATGACAGTTTCTTTTCTTTTCTTAATGCAGAATTCTCCTATGCTAAAACCAGCAAGACAATACTTGACATTGAGGTCACTTGGTGCTCCGGCTGTTCTTCTCTCTTTGGCTGTGCAAGGGGTTTTTCGTGGTTTTAAAGATACAAAAACTCCTTTATATGCTACAAGTAATCTAAGACTTCTCTCTTTCTTTTTAATTTATTTTTCTTTTTTGACTATTTTAATGGACAGTAATACTTTGTCAATGCAATACGAGCATGACCCAAAAAAATGCAGTGACTTCATTAGCTTTTGAAACAAGTATAATCTTCTCCCAGAATTTGAACTGAATAGTTTCATTCTGCAATGGAAGATCATTATGAAGATCCATGTCATTATGGCATTCATAATTTCTATACCAATATATCAGATCCAGGGGGATGACTATCAAATTGAATTGGATTGGGTCTGGGACATCATTTGTGTCCTCCATTATTCTTTCTTCATCCTGTCATTATATCATTCTGATCCTATTCTCAGTTTCAAGCATAAAATCTCAAAACTAGCAATCCTCCATTCTTGTCTTGTCTTCACCTCCAGGGAAGTGATACTGGCGTAAGTTTTCAAGTTTCTTTTACTCATGATCAAACGATGGCATTAGTCTCAGTTTCGTATGTAAAAATGTAAATACCAACCATTTATCCTGGATTTGTCTTGTTTTCCATTGTTAGGGGTTAGGAATCTGTTTCATTTAATTCACTGTTTGTGTTATATTTTATGCATCCATCTTATGAAAAGATTGCATTTGATAGTTGATCCAAGTTGTAGAATGCTTGAATCCCATATATATCTGTTCATTGACTTGCACATTTAGTCTTCCAGTTATTTTTTGTTTAACAATTGCTTATACTGCTAAATAATCAAGGAAGAAAGTATCAATGATCTAAAACTTTGCAAACACTAGAATATGTATTGTTACTAAGTATGTGTATATGCACATATTTTGTCTACATTAACAATTTCATTACTTGTTGGGGGTAATTCTAAATTTAGTTCTATTGAGCAGATTCTGCTCTGAAGGATATGAACTCGTCATCTTTGTTGGGTTAATTTGACTGAAATCCTTCTACATGTTTTGTTTCTTTAAATGTAGTTGTGGGAGATGTAGCAAACATCATTTTGGACCCAATATTAATGTTCGTATTCCATATGGGTGTTAGAGGTGCGGCCATTGCCCATGTTATTTCTCAGTAAGCTTATCTTTGGCTGATGGTAATTGATAAGTTCAGACCATTTGCCAAGACTTCATTTCTTCTTCTTTTATTTTTTATTTTATATTTTATTTTAATTTTTTTGTTAGCATAAATGACACTCTTTGGCATCTTTGCTGCTGTTTCACTTTATTTGTGATCATTGTAGGTACTTAATATCCCTGATATTGTTGTGGAAATTAAACAAGCAAGTTGATCTCCTAACTTCAGGTGTCAAAGATCTACGATTTGGCCAGTTTCTGAAAAATGGTAGAGGCTTCTATTTCTTTTTTTATTTGTAAGTAAATAATTTGCAAGTAGAATTTCACCAGTCCTTAGATAATGAATCCATGTCTTTGGTATTATTGAAACTCAAGGCCCCAAATATGTCTTAATATATATGTACAAAAACACTGATAGCCTCATTTACATTAGAATTCTGATGTAGTACAGCCCGTAGGTGTTAGATTAAGCACTTAAACAATAGAACAGAGAAGAATATAAGAGACCGAGGAGAAGAAATAGAGATCGAAAAGACGAGATAAAGGACAGAAACAGCAGAACAAAGAAGAATATCTGAGATCGAGGAGAAGAAATATAGATCGAAGGGACGAAATCAGAGAGTTCTAGGAAAAGGTTTACTCAACATTCAAATCTCAATTTTAAAGAACTACATGGGGGCATTTATAGCAAACTAAAACCTAGACATAATAGGATAAAAATCCCTTGCTTAAACAGAAACCCTAACCCAAATAAAATAGGAAACTTAAAACTAGAAATCTGGAAATCTGGAAAAGTAGAAATCCTACTAGAATTGGGAAAACTAGAGAATCTAGGAAACTAACAAATACATTAGGAAACTAATAAATTTAGGTCATATGCGTCTTGCATCAAATTCACTGGCCTATAGTCGAGTTCCCATATCTTCTCGAGCAGGTTTTCATGAAGTTGAAAGGTTTGTTATTATCTTAAAGGCATTATGATCATTATTTTCGACATTCAAGCTATTTTACAAGAATGTCTTGTGTTGGCCTTTCTCCCATTATAATCTAAATTCTCAACAAACAAACAAAATTCCTTCACTAGTTCCTCATTTTCTGGTATATGGTTTTTCTATTAGACACTCATAGAAAATAGTTTCTTGTTGATTGTTCCATAACTTTATTTTTTGGTCTTGGATCAGGGTTTTTGTTATTGGTGAGGGTGATAGCTGCAACATTCTGTGTTACTCTGGCAGCAGCATTAGCTGCAAGGCAGGGACCAACGACAATGGCTGCATTCCAAGTTTGCTTGCAGATCTGGTTGGCAGCCTCTTTGCTTGCTGACGGGTTGGCTGTGGCTGGACAAGTAAGTAATGGATTTTGAAAAGAGAATGGATTGATAGGATGGTAATTTACATTCCTGACATCCCACAATTTTGTGGACTTATCATGTTCAAATAAGAATTGCACTTCACTTAAGAATGTATAGAAATTGTAACAAGCATAGTAAAAATCTACAACCTATGAGCATGGTGTTTGGCCATATATAGACTATCTTCTGTATATATCGTTTCAGAAATTATGTTTTGCTCGTGTTAAGAATCACATTTTGCTCTGTTTTAAGGCAGTCTTAGCCTTGTTTTATTTGCTGTAATTCTGTTGTTTCTTATCATCTATAACACCGTCTTACTTAACTTTCAGGCAATCCTTGCAAGTGCCTTTGCAAGGAAAGATCACAGCAAGGCCGTCGCCACAGCTTCACGTGTATTGCAGGTAGCCTAACTTTTGAACATATCAATTTACTCTTTTCTCTTGTCATATTTTGAATTGCTTATGGTTCTATTATGCAGTTGGCTTTGGTTCTAGGGCTAATGCTCTCGATCATCCTCACAGTTGTATTACAGTTTGGATCCAGAATATTTACAAAAGACGTCAACGTTTTGCAGCTTATAAGTTTAGGCATCCCGGTATCTCTCTCCCCTTCTGCCCAAGCAAAGAAACAAATAACTTTTTTTTTCTTGTTCCATTAGTTCCAGGGTAATTTTAGAGCTGAGACTTCTTTTTTTGTTTTTGTTTTGGCTAGTTTGTTGCAGTGACTCAACCTATTAACGCTTTAGCATTTGTTTTTGATGGAGTCAATTACGGAGCATCAGATTTTGCATATTCTGCATACTCAATGGCAAGTCTAACGCTTGTTGCACTCTTCATCAATTATTTTTTATTTTGCTTCTTGTTTACCAGTGGTAGAATAGATGTCTGTACAGAAAAATCTCTCTCTCTCTCTCTCTGATTATTCTCTGTTAATTCCAGGTTTTGGTGGCTTTAGTGAGCATATTGTGCCTATTTCTATTATCAAGCCATGGCTTTGTTGGAATCTGGGTTGCTTTATCTGTCTTTATGAGTTTGCGCGCACTGGTTGGATTTTGGAGGTAAACCCAGTTGACAATCTCTACTTTTTTTATATTTATATTTATATCAACTAATTTAAGTATAAAGGAAAAGTGTGCTTTCTGTAGTTGTTGATCCTTTCGTATGATAGAAAAATGACTACCACAATTAATCTTTAAAAGACCATGTAGCAACTAAATTGTTTAACAAAGATTGTTGTCATAACATATTTGGTGATCTGTAAATTCAAAGTTGCTTCAACAGCATGAAACCTTTTGCAGGATAGGAACAGGGACAGGACCGTGGAGCTTTCTTAGGGAGTAAATTCTGAACAATATGTTTCTGCATATATTCCTTCTCTTCCAAACATTATTGTCGCGCATATCTTACAAGCTCAACAGAAGGGCAAAGAGGAAACTCTTACGAGGGGATGATATTACTGATCTGCCATCACCATTTCTTGTTTGGGGATGATTGAGATAACCACACATATGTAACGAAAAACAAGAGAGCACCATTCTTTTACTGCTGTCTCAAGTTAGGTTGAATGAATCGTAATTGGTGATCTATACTGTTGTTTATGTTCACGCGTGAATTATGATAAGCATTGGGTGACTGTCAACTGTTGATGCATGTAGACTATTGTCAGCCGTATTCACATGCATCAACAGTTAACATTCATCTACAAGTGCATGGGTGATTGTTCTTAGCACCCCACGGATTCACGTCCTTTAGCATCCCCAGTTAACTAGATGGCAAACTAAATCCCTCAAAAGATCTTATTTACCATGTTTGTTTGTTTGTTTGTTTGTTTTAGAAAGAGAATTTATTTATAAAACCAAAGGCATACAAAGAGCGACACAGTACGGTGGCCTCGTTAAAACCTTCATAGGACATCCTCATGGGACAAACCCTATGGGAGGAAAGAGTACCACACATGTTATGAACAACATGGGCGATTGTTCTTAGCACCCCACGGATTCACGTCCTTTAGCATCCCCAGTTAACTAGATGGCAAACTAAATCCCTCAAAAGATCTTATTTACCATGTTTGTTTGTTTGTTTGTTTGTTTTAGAAAGAGAATTTATTTATAAAACCAAAGGCATACAAAGAGCGACACAGTACGGTGGCCTCGTTAAAACCTTCATAGGACATCCTCATGGGACAAACCCTATGGGAGGAAAGAGTACCACACATGTTATGAACAAATAAGAGAGTCCGATTTAGATACAATAAAGAACAAATCAAAAACGAAAACTAATAGAAAGACCCCTGACGAGAACCGCAACAGTAGACCCACATGAGAGGACCGCAAAACATCCCAACTGTTAAAGGAAGCCGTTGATGAGCAAACTGGTAGTCCTTTGACACCCACACAAACTGCAAGTCATACCAATAGCAGAAGCCAGAAGAGAACACGGAGGAGGAAACACAAAACAATATTGAAAAGGACCCCTGAGAAGCACTCCACTTCAACTCATAACTTGTTGATGACATGTCATAAACAATAGATCTTATTTACCATGTTGATGACACTAACTTATGTGGCAGATGAGATGACAACTCACGCATATCTACCACATGATATGGCACAAAATAAAAAGAAAACCACTTATAAACACCAACAGCAGCAGCGACAACAACGTTGTATGTAGTGTAGTGATCATCAGGGAATGAAAGGAATGGCGATAACATACAAGTCATTCTTCTTGACAGCAGCCAACGTGATAGATTCCGTCATGTCAAGCTGAAGCTGTTGCTGCTGCTCTTGTTCTTCTTCTTCTTCAGTGGCATTAATGGCATTTTTTAACACAACAGGAGGGGAATGTGGAGGGAGTTTCCAGTTAAAGTGGTAGAGCAGTTGAGCAAGTGCAAGCTCGACGGATGTAGTTCCAAATAATATGCCTGGACACATTCTCTTACCTCCCCCAAATGGAATAAATTTGAAGTCGTTCCCTCTAAAATCAACCCGACTACCTTGGAATCTCTCAGGCATAAAGCAATCAGGATTTTCCCAGTATTGAGGGTCTCTCCCTATCCCCCAAGCATTGATTAACACTCTCGATTTACTTGGTATATCGTACCCGTCAATTTTATGGAATAATAAGCCGCTTTGATCATCATCATCTGCTTCAGCTAATTGCCTTGGGATTAAGGGAAGAGGAGGGTGTAATCGTAGAGTTTCTTTTATCACCAGCTTCAAGTAGTCTAGCTTCTTCATGTCTTCATCTTCAAGTTTTTTCTCATTTCCCAGTCCTGCAACAACGTGGCGTACCTCCGCCTGTGCTTTCTCCATTGCTCTAGGATTTCTCACAAGTTCTGACATTGCCCATTCTGTGGTAGCCGCTACAGTCTCACTTCCAGCAAAATACAAGTCCTATAAAAATAATAAAGATATTTAGTTATAACCCATTCTTAGCACTAATGATATAGATAAATCCTATATTATTTAATTTCTATAAACAAATCCAAAAAAAAGCTTAAAAAATGACAGCTGACTCTATTGAATTTAATTCTGATTATTAAATTACTTTGATGTCCTATTAAGTGTTTTGGGTTTTTT
>NW_018922897.1:304794-342071 GCF_002207925.1 Prunus avium
GGGGGGTGATGTTAGATGATGATGGATGGAATTGGGGTCATGACATTGAATCTTTTTGGCTATTTTCTTCCAAAATCTCTTCTTTTTCTTTGGGTTATCCCATCTTTCTCTCTATATATCTATCCCCTGTCTTGCACAATGAAAGAAAACATATGCTTTTTCTTTTGTAGGGAAAGACAAGACTAGATGAGGATCAAGCATCAAATATGGAGTGACTTGGATATGTTTTTGTTGTCGACTTTTGAAACTGTTCATTGGACTATTCTCTTGAGTAGGCTAGATGAGAAGACCATCAATCTACAAAATAAAATAGTTGGAACAGAGCTGATGAGAACCAGCTCCTCCAGCCTCCACAATAGAACGTGCCAGAGTTTTCCAGTTGATCAAACCTTGAGGAATTAAATATAGTACAATAAGTTAACCAGCCCCACAAATTGTATTTCACAATTACAGATTATTAAATAAAAATCAATATTCAAAGTGCATATTAATTTCAAGTTTTCAAAGTAATGGGACTGATGGCATACTGATATGAGATGATGCATATTGATCTGTATTGGTTCATCAGTACACAATTGCATACTGACATATCATGATGCGTCTCTGATAAGGTAGACACCATTTCAAATAAAAATCGAAATTGATGACTTTAAGTGTATTACATAAATGATAGGGTGTTATTAAATGGGTACTCATACAATAGGGACTGATATTGAACCAACATGAACTGATATATTTTTGCGTTTCTAAGGGAGAAGATACTAAAACTCAGATCTATCTTATTTGAAGAGTACACAATTGCAAACTGATATGTCATGATTAGTGCCTAATATAATAGACACCATTCCAAATATCAGATCCCAAGCTTGAAGCCATTGAACATGGCTTGGCTTAACTCAAAGGGCTTGTATCTTAAAAGGTATTTATTTAATGGAAAATAGGAAAGGACTGACTCAATAAATGGTACCCAAAAAACAATAGCAACCCCAAACTAGGATACTGATTTAAAAATAGTGGCTGCATAGTCTCTATTAGTTAATGGAGACAATTTATTGTCTCAAAACTTAACTTAGGGGACAAATTTGGATCAGTACATAGTGTGTGTTTTTTTAGTAGTGTGAACATAACATGCCAATTAGTATAATATTTTATTTTATTTTATTATTGTTCTAAACTAACAGTATCCCTCCCTGCCGTTATCTCTCCGTCCCCTCCCCCTCGCCTCCCTCTCTTCGATTTCTCCCATTTCCCACTTCACAACAATCTCTACTACTCAACTTCTAGACCCAAATAAAAAAAAATCCTAGGTGTTTGGATGTGGTCTCCAAATCCAAGCTAAGTCAAGTGGTCTCCAAGTTCATACTTCAGAAAAATAAAGGCAGGGGGAACTACAACGGTTGGATGATCTTCAATTTTGGATATGTTATAGCCAACACAATTTCGAGCAAGTTTCTGCTTCAACAAGGGGCCATAAAGGTTGGAATATCAACCTTTGTAAGAGTAATTTGTCTGCATTACTGATTAATTGTCATAATCATATGAAGACGTGAACTTAGGATTGGTTAGTGTGAATATATTAGCAAGGCTACTGTGAAGACGTGAACTTGATCCCATAAAGTAAGTAAGATTACTTTGCATGCTGTTCGTTTTCTTTTATCCCTAATACATACTCTTATTTATTGGTTCATGCTACATATGCTTTCATTGGTCCCTGTTGTATGCTTTGCTTCTTTCTTTTTTTACTTTTCTTTTTTGGTTCCTATGTCTGCAACAATTCAAAATTTCCTCTTTCCCATTCAGACTATCTAATTGGTTTTCTGTGTATGGAGCTTTGAATATTTCAATTAATGTTTTGGTATATCTACCTCCATCCTTCATTTTTAATTTGTGAATATAAATTTGACTGTTATCATTGTATGATAGATTAACATTATTATATTTGTTTTATAGACTGAGAATGAAAGATTCAATGGCTACAATCTGTGAAGATAATTTAGATTATAAGCCCATATGTGATATGGAATTTCTTTCAGAACAAGCTGCATATGAGTAATTTATAATGAGTATGGGCGAAGAGCGACGTGTTAGAAAACAGAAAGATGGTGATGTCTCTTGTAGTTGTAGGTTATTTGAGATGAAAGGTTTCTTGTGCAGCCATGCACTGAAAATTCTTACTAATTATATGAATGTCAAAGAAATTCCTGACCAGTATATCATAAAAAGGTGGACAAGAAAAGCAAGATCTGAAAGTGTGAAAGATATGCACGGACGTGACATCCAGACAGATGTGAAACTACAACAAACATATCGA
Source organism: Prunus avium (assembly GCF_002207925.1). The sequence goes on from NW_018922897.1 coordinate 307,106, forward strand.
TATAGGTCTTTATGTTCCATGTTTACCAAGATATCATCTCGAGCCGCTGAGAGCGAAGAAACATATAAGTTTTCTGTTAGTCATTTGAATCAACTAAGCAAAACCATTGAAGACATGTTAAGTTCAAAAATGGATGGTCAAGTACATGATAAGGATGCCCAAGGGTCACCTTCCACCATAGTGACAGATGGTGCTAATGAGGCATGTTACTTGGATAGTGCAAAAGTTATCCAAGCAAAGGGATTAAAGAAGAGGGAAGCCTCCCGAGGAAGAAAAAGAATAAAAAGTTGTTTGGAGAAAAACATAGCTAAGAATAAAAAATCATCTAGTTCTCGTTCGTCACAGGTATGTTCTTCTTTTACATTCAAAGTTCAATTCCAATATAATAATTTTTTTAATTCATTTAGTTTTAAATTTGTATATTATGAACAGGTGCATCTCCAAATGCAACACATAAGAGATAATAACATATGTCATCCAACTACACACCTTGTAAGTATCATTTATTTAATTTTTGTTTTCATATCATGTTTTAGTTTAAAATGTTATTGTAATACTGCATAGGCACAAGATCACGAGGCACCTAATACAATATCATGGATGCCTTACCAAGAACCCCAACATATTTTCCAACCATATAACCCTGCAAGTTTCCCTTTACAATTTCAAGACTTGCAAGTTTCAAATGACATTGTGCAGAGTCAGGTATATTAAGATTTATAATATCCTTTTTATAAGTCATGGTAAGTTTTTTATTTATTATAATCAATTTTCATAACTACTTTATATAGGCTATGAACTTGATGATCGATAAGCCACATACAGCTTCAAATGTTGATCAAACTGGAGATGGCATCTGGAATCATGGGTATGTTATGCTCTCAGTAATACCTTTATTATGAAATTTATTTGTATAATACTAACTAGTTTTTTCTTTGTTTTTTTATACAGGTCAATATATCAATAGGAATACTTGCCAAAGATACACAACTGTTCTTTCTTTTATTATTGATGTGTAATTTATGTTTGTCATTTATTTGATGGGAAGATTATAAACCTTGTCTTTTTAATGGAGATTATAAATACTTCTTCGATTCTATTTCCTACATCTTTTCTTTTCTCTTTAGCACTCTAGTTAGCTAGATGATGGCATGATGGTTTATGCAAGGAGAGAAAAAAAGGAGAAAATGACAACAAGAGATAAATAAATAATAAAAAAAACAGAACATAAAGTGAATAAGAAGGAGGAAAAAAAAAAAAAAAAGAAGAACAGAACGTGAATAAGGAGAAGAGAAAAAAAAAAGCTGGAGGATAGAACGAAGCAAGAAGGAGAAAAAAAAAAAGAAAAAAAGAGGATTTAGGACGTTAACTATAGTTAGTTGGGTGTTAGGGTTTTTTTATTCTTTTTTAATTATGAGTAAATTGAGTTTTTGATGTGTCAACTTTTAAATCCGTTAGATTAAATTTTAATGATGTGGCGTATGGAGAACAAAAGTATAGCAGATCATGGCAGAGAAAATCAGAGCAGAGGATCCGGATCCGAAAACTAAAGCTCCCAAAACTTTTTAACCATCGAATTGGGATTGATAAATAGACGAGTTTTTTGTTCCCAACAAACAACATTCGGTGTATGTACTTCTTCCAAACACCAATCGGAATCAACTATTAAGACATAATTTCAATTGATTTTTGTATTAAATTAGTAATTGACGACATAATAAGAATAAACTACTCCATTTATGATATAATTACTGGGCAGAGGGTTCATCCTTTTTTGCATACGTGTGTGTTAAGTCAGTTGGTTAGCCAGGATAGTGAACACATCCCCTTGCACTCAAGTTTAAATTCTCCTCTCTCTAGATTAGATTAATTTAAAGTAACTTACACTATCACTTATATTGAAATAATAATAATCAAAGCTCACTTTTTGTTTGACTACATTGCATATACATAAAAAAAAGTCCATAATGGCTTTACTTAACCCATGACGCTTGGCTACTAAAAACTCGAAAAAAGACAGGAAATGTCCAATCAATCCACGCACCGAAAGTGGATGAAATATTTCTAACATTTTCCTCCGCAGTCTCTTTCAACTGTTTCTTTTTCTTGTTTTTTAATTAGGGGTCGTTTGGTATCCTATTCAAATAGAGAACTCAAAAATTTTGATTTTTCTTAAAAACAAGGAGTTCTTAAATCTATTCTTAAGATTCAAAAACTTGTTTGGTATCCAACTTGAAAACTATTTTCAAATCTTAAAAATGTGAGAACTTGTGGGTTGTTAGAAAAAAAAAACTAAAAAAATAGATATTTTTTGTTTTTAATAATTGGGGTGTTTTTTAGTTGTTCTTAAGTTATAGTTTTTAAAAATAGATTATTATAAATAAACCCAATCCTAGACATGTATTTATAAAAAAAACCCACACACTATTTAAACATAGAAACACACCCAAAATCAACAATTGTATATTTTTTGGGTGTGTTTATAAAGTATTTTGGGTGTTGGGTTTTTTTATAATTTCAGCCCCCATTTTGGGTGTTCTAGTGAAACCCCTTTTAAAAATAGGGCTACAAAACAGGTTTTCTTTGTTTTGGACTCAAATTCTATTTTTGAGTTTAAAAAACTGGATTCAAGTTGAATACCAAATAAGCCTTTATCTTCTAGCTCAACTTTGTGGCCATGAGCCATTTACTTCATTTCTAGTAGAGAAAAAGAACACAAAGATGAGCAAAATTCCACCAAACTTGCATCCTAATTTTTCTTTTCTTTTATTTGTTTGGTCACCCATTTTCGTCTCCATTATTGAGAATACCTGATAGTTAACAGAAAATATACCTGATATAAAGGAAGGTAATGTACGGTGAGCTTCATATAGATAAATAATATCTAAACATCAACATCATATAATATGGATCTTTCAACGGAGTAAACGATGACACCGTTGACAGCACCAAAAACCTAGCACAAAATGCCAACAGGAAAAAAACTGGTTCCAAGTAGCAATCACATTGTTTTTCTTGGCATAAAAAATTGCCCGTGAGGAAATCTAACAGTCAAAGCATTGCAAGCCACATGCATCAATGGTTAGGAAACAACCCGATTCACTAAAGTGGGAGACTGACCGTGACATGCCTCTTAACATTAGTTAATTTCAGCAAAAGAGATAGAAAAGGCAACAGAAAAGCTAATGTTTGATACGCATTCCTCACACTATATCAGGCTAAAAGAAAATCGTGTCCAAGGATAACATTAACATGATAAGGTGGGGTTTGCTGGATTCCAAGTGGTGGGATTTGAGATTGTGTGGGATGTGGATGGTGAAAAAGAAAAAGATATCGGATATGAACCCTCACTGGAAGATCCAGTGGCTGATCTCTGTCTTTTTAAAACAAAGCCTAAAACTGCTTCTTCTGATATGGGCCAATTTTACTTGGGTTGTCGTGTGGAATTTTAGGCCTAAACAGATCCCCGTAAAATCTTCTATGTAATATTTATACTTTTGAATAATTGGGGTGTTTTTTAGTTGTTCTTAAGTTATAGTTTTTAAAAATAGAGCTACAAAACAGGTTTTCTTTGTTTTGGACTCAAATTCTATTTTTGAGTTTAAAAAACTGGATTCAAGTTGAATACCAAATAAGCCCTTAGCTTCTAGCTCAACTTTGTGGCCATGAGCCATTTACTTCATTTCTAGTAGAGAAAAAGAACACAAAGATGAGCAAAATTCCACCAAACTTGCATCCTAATTTTTCTTTTCTTTTATTTGTTTGGTCACCCATTTTCGTCTCCATTATTGAGAATACCTGATAGTTAACAGAAAATATACCTGATATAAAGGAAGGTAATGTACGGTGAGCTTCATATAGATAAATAATATCTAAACATCAACATCATATAATATGGATCTTTCAACGGAGTAAACGATGACACCGTTGACAGCACCAAAAACCTAGCACAAAATGCCAACAGGAAAAAAACTGGTTCCAAGTAGCAATCACATTGTTTTTCTTGGCATAAAAAATTGCCCGTGAGGAAATCTAACAGTCAAAGCATTGCAAGCCACATGCATCAATGGTTAGGAAACAACCCGATTCACTAAAGTGGGAGACTGACCGTGACATGCCTCTTAACATTAGTTAATTTCAGCAAAAGAGATAGAAAAGGCAACAGAAAAGCTAATGTTTGATACGCATTCCTCACACTATATCAGGCTAAAAGAAAATCGTGTCCAAGGATAACATTAACATGATAAGGTGGGGTTTGCTGGATTCCAAGTGGTGGGATTTGAGATTGTGTGGGATGTGGATGGTGAAAAAGAAAAAGATATCGGATATGAACCCTCACTGGAAGATCCAGTGGCTGATCTCTGTCTTTTTAAAACAAAGCCTAAAACTGCTTCTTCTGATATGGGCCAATTTTACTTGGGTTGTCGTGTGGAATTTTAGGCCTAAACAGATCCCCGTAAAATCTTCTATGTAATATTTATACTTTTGTTTATATCAAATCTCACAGCCTCATAAATAGGCCAAAGATTGTATTAAATTACGAACATGCCACTTTTGGAGATGCAAAACCCCAATAGACTTGAATGAATTTAAATAACTTATGCGCCAAGAAACTTGACTTTTGATTAGGGAACTATTCTTTTCCATGGCTCGAGACAAATGAGTACTTTATTATATCTCTAATACAAAGCTAAGAGGTAAAGAAAACAGAAAACAGAAAACATGGTAAAAAGGTGCCAGATTGATCAGATCTTATCAGAACTAGGAATGCTACCACCTTGACTTGTGTCAGAATCATTATTTTTGCCTATGAATCCAGCCCAAGCCAATTTGGCCCAAAATCTTTAATTACTTCCCATGGGCTGAAAATAGGCCGAAAATCCAGTGAGTTCCAGGGCCAAAAATCCAGAATTCATTTTCCAAACTCAACCTCTAATCCAATTTATTACACAACCTATCTTATGTATTCCTCAATAAAGCTCAAATTAACTTTGTATCAAACTAAAAAAATCCAAAAAATCTCATGAACATAAACTCTAAAACAAAGTTCTACCAATAAAATCATCTCAAAACGTTATCTCAATCCTCAGCTAAGCTCCCAAGGAGAACAAACAACCAATTCAACACTTGAAAACAAGGAAGAGGTTGTTTTGGTTATACCACTGCCGAGAGAGGTTCAGTGGTTGGATGGCCACGATATTTGAATATGTTGCAGAGAGCACAACTCTGAGCAACTCTTATGAAGGAAGCCGTGTCATCTGAGCAAGGAAAATCGACATGCAAGAGTGAACATCAGTACTCTAGAGCATAATGCAAGAAAATCGACACGAATTCGGATGGTTACAGAAGTCCAATTGCGCTGAGTTTTGGATATGAGTTCTCGACCTGAGGAACAACTTTTGTGAAGGAAGATTTGTGAAACGAGCACCGGAAACTGACATGCAAGGCCAAATCCTTGCCTACAGCAGAAAACCAGGCAGAGATGAACCGCTTGCACTCACAGTCAGTTTGAGCTATACTGCTTCGATTAGGCTGGATTTTTTTATATGTTTTAGTAGACGAGCAGAGGAACGACTTTGAAGAAGTACGCTTTCTGGTTTGAGCTACAGAGGGTGCAGTTCTTAGCCTCTGAACAGGTCTGACGTGAAAATGTACAATTTGAACTCTCAACTTTGAAGCGAAATAAAACAATGATAACCTGCCAGGCTTTTTTAGGGCATTCCTCCTCCAGTTTTGAATTAATTTGTAAGACTTCAATAAATATTTAATGATAATTTAACGAAATTGACAAGATTTGCTGATTGAGTAAAACACAAGGATCAAATCGGCCAAATTGAAAACACGGAGACTAAATTGGCCAAATAGGTAGAATATAGGGACCATTTTGATATTTAAACTTAAATTATATAGGGAAATACTAGCAACTTTCTCTCTAACCTTCTTCTTCGGACCTTTTTCTCCTTTTCTCATGTTATATTTATTGTCAGAAATCGGGTGATCGGCAATATATGGTCAGTTGTCCAACTTCTCGCACTTGGCATACGAAGACAAAAATTTACCAAAGTTAAAAAGTGTTTAACCATCGAATTGGGATTGATAAATAGACGAGTATATCGTTCCCAACAAACAACATTCGGTGTATGTACTTCTTCCAAAAACCAATCGGAATCAACCATTAAGACATAATTTCAATTGATTTTTTGTATTAAATTAGTAATTGACGACATAACAAGAATAAACTACTCCATTTATGATATAATTATGGGGTAGAGGGTTCATCCTCTTTTGCATACGTGTGTAAGCCAAAGCCAGTTGGTTAATTTAAAGTTCGAATCCACCTCATAGATTAGATTAATTTAAACAAAGCCAGTTGGTTAATTTAAAGTTCGAATCCACCTCGTAGATTAGATTAATTTAAAGTAGCTTACACTATCGCTTGTATTGAAATAATAATAATCAAAGCTCACCCACTTCTTTGTTTTTGTTTGACTACATTGCATACACACCATTAAAAAAGTGGCTACTACAAACCCAAAAAAGAAACCAGGAAATGTCCCAATCAATCCACGCACCGAAAGTGGATGAAATATCTCCAACATTTTCCTTCCCAGTCTCTTTCAACTGTTTCTTTTTTCTTGTTTTTTAATTAGTTTATGGCTCCACTTTGCGGCCAAGAGCCATTTACTTCATTTCTAGTAGAGAAAAAGGGCACAAAGATGAGCAAAATTCCACCAAACTTGCATCCTATTTTTTCTTTTCTATTATTTGTTTGGTCACCCTTTTTCTTTTCTTTTCTTTTCGTTTCTTTTATTTGTTTGGTAACCATTTTTCTCCTCCATTATAGAGAATACCTGATAGTTAACAGAAAAATGACCTGATGTAGAGGGAAGGTAATGTATGGTCAGCTTCATATAGATATAAATAAAATCTAAACATCAACATCATATAATATGGATCTATCAACGGCGTAAACGATGACAGCAACCAACACCTATAACAAAATGCCAATACAAACAACAGGAAAAAAACTGGTTCCAAGTAGCAATCACAATGTTTTTCTTGGCAGAAAAAATTGCCCCTGGGTAAATCTGACCGTAACGCATTGCGAGCCCCACATGCATCAATGGTCCAGAAACACGTTTCAATTACGTGTGAGACTGACCATGACATGCCTCTTAACATTCGCTAATTTCAGCAAAAGAGAAAATGAAAAGAGCAACAGAATAGCTAATGCTTGATACTCAAGCCTCACGCCATATCAGGCTGAAAGAAAATTTACTCACACTAACAATGCAACTCCTATAACAAGAGGCATAAACAATTTAACACGGCATCTGATAAAATTCGACAAGGATTGAGAGAATCCATATCCGATATCTTTCTCTTTTTCACCATCCACATCCCACATAATCTCAAATCCCACCACCATGATTTGGAATCCACCAAACCCCACCATCTCATGTTAATGTTATCCTAGTACGCCACTAAAACCAAAACCAATACCAATAGGAGAGAAGTAGAATAAAATAAACAATAAAAGAACAATACGATGTGACAAAAAAAATGAAAATATAAGTATTAGAATACCAATAGCAGTAAAATTGAATGTTACATTATGGAAGGTTCATAATTTCTCCATCTTACTCTTTATCCATAGTAACTGGCACTAGCAGTTACCATATTGTAAAATTACATTAGAACACATCAGAAGCAACAACCTTTCCAATCCCCAAAAATGGACCAGTGGTCCAGGCCCATATTATGAAGAAATCTTTAAGAAGATAATAGAATGACCACCCCCCTAATTTGTACTGAAGTTGACAATGAATAAAAGGAACAGGATGAAACAGCCATAGGATTTTGAGTTCCATATTCATAGAACATGTTGCTCATCATAGAAGAAAAAATGATGATCATATAAACCTAAAATTTGAAAATATTTCGAAGCAAAATGACACCTAGACTGGGTTCCATCTTTTTGAGTATAACCCAGAGGTATGCTTACTCTTTCTAACTTCTGTAACAATGAATGGTGAAATGAATTTTCTTCAAGTGACTTTCTGCAATTGCTTTCATCCATGTTTCTGCTACCTTCAACACCACCCACCAACAAAATCTGGAAAAAAAGCCATTATGTTATTTACCAAAACCTTCCTGTTAACTACCTTGGGACTAACTGAACATTGTTTCAGTTCTGCTGAGCCACAAGATCCAGATGCATTTGGTCAATCCATGCTCCCAAAACAGCATGATCAACCGATTCCCTTTGGGAGTTTGCATTTGAACCCTCACTGGAAGATCCAGTGGCTGTGACACCCGAGATCGGTGTTAGCTTTTCTTTGATTTCGGTAGGAGATTCTTTAACAAGTGACTGAACCCATGATAGATCTGGCTCCTCTCCATTGTGCAGAAGCTCAAAAGAAGATGATCTGCGGAGCTTACCCAATTCATCTGTAGTAACTGCCCAATCTGGTTTTCCATTGGAGGATCCCCATTTTGACCAACAATTTACAGGGGAACCAACATTGGAAGCAGAGTTGGAGCCAAGTTCCCGTGAACTAAGGCTACGAAACTGTTGTTGCTTCTCTCGTTGAGCTAGCATGGAAACCCGAGAGCCCATCGGTGAGATAGGTTCCACATTGCGTGGAGACATCCTCCCAGAGGATGGGACCCCGTAAGAGGCCTGCAATAGAGGGTGATCAACACTCTTGGGGGAAAAGTTTGTATGGATTGGTGAAAGCATGCTCTGCTGCTGCTGAAATTGATTAAGAACAGCTGATTTGTGAGTTGGAGAGAAAACACCTGACTGCAATGATTGATCAGAGTACCGGGGTGACAAGCTCTCAGCAGAGAAGAGATCGTCAAGATTTGAGGGGGTTAGGGTTTTCAACCGGCCAGAACGGTTAAGTGAATTAGAACTCATAGATGGTTGGGAGAGGCAAGAAAACTCATTTAGGAGCTGTTGTTGCTGCATATCGAACTCTGGCAGTATATCATAATCATTGGCTGGCATATCTCTTGCACAGAGGGAAGATCTCAAGCGACTAGACTGAAGATTGCTGCCTGGGAGATGCAAAGCCGGGACATTAGGTTGGGGCCAAGCTAGAGATGAGTGTGACATGCCATTGGCAGATGGGGACATGGGTGGAGTAAATGGTGAAGGAGACATGACATTGACTGATGATGGGGAACCAGGCAAGAGGCTCATTGCAGCAGCAAAATCCATGGCCGAAGCACCAGAAGTGCTCGAGCGAGGAGAGGGAACAGCAGAACCAGTAGAGACATATAATGGCCTGAGTTCCTCTGCAGTGTGGGCAAAAAAGCAGACCCTCCTTGCACAACTTGTACCATCTTTGCAAAGTCGGGTTCGATACTGAGCTGGGTGTAGCCAGCACTCAAAAACCCCATGAGCATATTCGCACATATCTCCACGTCTACAAGCCCCCTTCCGGAAATCTGGACAAGGAACACAGCTGTAATGAAACTTCCTAGGATCCCTTCTCCGTGCATTTTCCCCTGGATGGACAAAGGGACACTCAGTCCAATCATGGGAGTACGCACGTGAACAAGGCCTCACCTTGAATGAATACATCCGAAACTCATCAGTTGAATAAATGCTGTTCTTGATGTCTGGGAGAGAGGGGTCAACAGGATATTCCTTCTTCTCTGACGCAGAAGAGACAGGAAGATTGTAGAACTTTGACTTTGTTGGAGAACAAGTGAAATCTAAAGCAGATGGAGACCCATTTTCCGGCGAAGCTGAAAGAGGAGGAGAACTTGAATGTTGGGTTCTTGTTGAGACCGTGAGAACCTGTTCACCAGCAGAACCATTAATCATAAGGAGTTCTTCTAGAGCTAATCTCACATTCTGTAGCCTAGGAGGAACAACTATAACTTCAACAGGACGATGACCATTAGCATCAACCAAATTGGGATCAGCACCAGCTGCTAAAAGCAGCCTCACAACATCCACAGCATTCTCAGCCCCACCTGAGGCAGCACAGTGAAGAGCAGTGCTCCTATCAAGCCCACAGGCACGATTTACATCAGCATCAGAGAGAGAAAGAATAAGCTTTATCACATCAATGCTGCCATATATAGCAGCAACCATTAAAGGGGTTCTCTGCTCATTAACCATCTGCTTTGAGCCCTTCTGACGACAATACCATAAACCAATCTCATCAATGGCAGAAGGGTCCCTCTCAATAGATCTTTTGAAGCTCTCAATGTCATTGTTCGCAGCAAGCTCAAGTAAGCTGGCAAAAGTATCTTCGGTTTCAACTGTCAAGTGATTATTCATGGCTGTGTTGGAGTCTATTTTCGTCAACAGAGATATGAGATGCTTCTGGAGGTGAAGTGGGCTTTAGCTGCTCTGATCCCTAGCACATTCTTTCATTTGCTGGGAGGCCAGCTGAACATAACAATCACAGAATTAAACTATGAGTAACCATCAGTCATATTTACACATACATATATACACACTAAAGGTCCTCACCAAAACCATACTAGAATAATCCAAACAATAATGAGTTCCACATATGCCTCTTCAGAGACAACACCCACTTATAAATTTTGATTTAGAAAAAGAGACAAACGAATAACATTTTTTGGAAGAAGAAATACAAGTTTAGTGGATTTATCAGACACAAGTAAAAATGTCATAAGGGAACTAAATAATCTAAGAATTGGATTAGCCCATGCTAAGTTTGGTTTTCGTCAAAAGCAAGAGCTACTGGAAAAAAAGTGCGAGATAATGGTTCCCTCTCTTACGGACTTTCACTTTCCTTCATACACAATCTCCAAGAAAGCAAGTATGGAACCGAAAAAGAAGTAGAATATGAGAGACGTAGATTGTAAAATTGATGGCAATCAAGCAAGACACACATAATTACAAATAACATAAGATGAAGAAAATTCAAGAAATTAATCTTTGGTTGGATACGGAGAAAATATTTGAAAACAAAAAAGAAATTAAGATTCATAAATCCGGGTTATTTTATCAGAAACAATAACATTCAACAACGCTTTGTATAATAACGTTTTGTTATTGAATAATATCTTTTTATTAAGATTCATGAATCCGGGTTATTTTATCAGAAACAATAACATTCAACAACGCTTTGTATAATAACGTTTTGTTATTGAATAATATCTTTTTAGAGGAAATGAAAAGCCCACACAAAACCTGAAGACAAATTGCATCCTTTGCAATTTCATTATCACCCCCACTTATTTCCCAGCAATTACAAAGAGGTTAAGAAAACTTCAAATAGATCTGTGAGCACAAAAACCAAAGTCAAACTCAAAAAGACTGTACTATATCATTCCCAAATGAAAACAACACAAAGAAAATAAAATCAAAATAAAATTCATAACAGATCCTGAGGATCAAATCAGCAACAATCGCAGTAATGATCTTGTTGAAATCCATTCAAAACTAATTTTTCCCAAAAAATGTAAACTTGAGAGAGAGAAAAAAAAAATTATGAGAACTTCTCATTTCCTTAAACTGATAGCTTCAAATAACAAGTAATCGCAGTCGAACATCAAAAGCATACGTACACAACATCCAGGGAGATAGAGAGAGAGAGAGAGAGTCGTCATTTCCAAGATCAAGAGCAGAAGACAGTACAGAAAGAGAGCAAGCCCAAGTCTTAAGACAGTCTCAGAGTGAGTATATATACATATATGTCTGTATGTATTTGTGTATATAGGCGGTGTATAAGGTAGGCTTTGTGATCGAAGCGAATCTTACCAAATTTTCCAGCTAAGAAAGCAAGGAAAGCACCATTGAGGCTCTGTGACAGTGACGCAGATCTAGAGCTGCTTCTGGTTACTTCTCAAGAAACTGATTGGACTCCGAGAAAATTTCCTCCTCTGTTTTCTGAGCACAAGAGAGAGAATGAAAGAAAATAATAAAGCGAGCTTTGTTGCTCTTCTTCCATCTCTCTCATGGAAATAAAAATTTAAAAAGTATTTTTTTTAAAATTAAATAAAAAATTAAAGAATTATGTGTTCTTCTTTATTTCTTTATTTCTTTTTTCGGGCTTTGATTAAATCGCCTATCCAATACCAGCAAAAGAAAATTAAAGAAAGCCAAAGCGCACTGAGAGAGTCGCTGTTTGAATGCAATTTCTTTAATTTCCACTTATATCGCGCCACGTCAGGCCACTCTGGACATGTCCACCATTTTCGGAAAAGATAGGGATATTCTCGGAAACTTGGGTTCTCACGAATCTCTACGTGGCGGACCCTGATTAGGGATGTTACGTGGGTAAAATGGAATATAAATACAGGAGCTGAAGCTCTGTTGTAATAATTTAACCTTTGTCTTTCGGTCAAATGTCATAGAAATTCAACCTAAATTCACCCCACATGAAACTTAAATTGTCTCTCCATAAAATCCCGTACATCAAGTCATACGCAAAAACCGTGCAGAACATGACATGGCCTTGTCCAACTGGGTAGCTGTCCGCTCAATAACCATTAGATTTCTGACACGTAATCTGTGATGGTGGTCCTGGAAGCAGAGAATAGAGACTCTTAATGAATTCTTACACGAATTTTCTAAGTCCTTGGAAACCGGTTTGGAAGGTGGAAAGGTAGCAGGGGTTACCGGTTAGGTGAGTTTTAAAGTGTATTAAGGTGACCGGAGTAACCGGTGAGGACGCACGCGCGGGAGCGAAGTGGATTAAACTGGAATGAAATGAGGACTGGCGTCCGCCAATTAGGGAGGTTCGGAGCGCTGGTCGCGAGCGTACGGGAGCGGACTTAAGGCAGGAGTCAATTTTGGTTAATTGTTTAGTCAAATCACAATGGGTAAGAAAAGAGGCACGGAAGCACCTTGGTGGCAAAAAAGCATGGAGCACCAACGACACACAAAACATAAAGAAACGAAAAGGCAAAAACAAAATTAATTATTAATAAAATTATTCTTCAGCCCTCCGCCATACCATTAAGTAAATTATTTACAATTTCCAACAACAACAAATTATAATCCTCTAAATTATTTACAAGTTAAAATAAATTATAACAAATTATAATCCTCCAAATTATTTACAAGTTTAAATAAATTAATAAATAAATGTAACCAAAAAACAAGTAAATTATTTAAGAGTTAAAATAAATTATGTTTATATGAATATGATTCAAAGATTCGAAGGGTCTACCTTTTCAATTTTCTTTCAAAGTTACACGCATAAAAAGGAAGGAAGGCTTATTTTTTGATATACCACCTGAAACTTATTTTGAGTTTCACTCTGCCCCTGAAATTTATTTTGTCTCAATTTACTCCCTTTTTCACATTTATTTGTCTCCCCTCTGTTTTATTTCTCCAATTAACCTGGCTCTTGTACCGACATAGAGGGACAAGGGGCTGCGTAGAAATGGAAATTGAGTTGGGGGTAGTGCTGCGTGGAAAATTGGGTGGGGGTGAAGGGGAGAGAGAGAATGGGAGAAAGAGAGGAGAGAGGAAGAGGGTAATCAGATTTTTATTTTATTTTAATTATTTAAAGTTTAAAATATATATTTTTTACTTAAATCCATATGTCGTCATTTCATTGGTGTGTGAGGGTCCACATATGTGTCACCTAAGTAATTTAATAAAAAATTAGATGGAAGTTAACGGTAGGGACCAAATTGATGTACAAGGAATAAGTCGGACTATTAATGTCACCAAAAAACATAAAGGGCAAAAGGTGATAATTTCACAAATCTCAATAACAATTTATGATAAAAAGTCAATAAAGAAAATTAAAAACTTAATAAAATCTGTATAATAAAAAAATACTTAATAAAATTTAAAACCATTTGGCTTTTTTTTCTAATAGAAAAAACGTTTGGTTATTGAATTCCCATCAAATAATAAAGAATATATTTCTTTTGATAAATATTAAAATTGCCATGAAGTTGTGTGGAGCAATTGCTCTCCAGGAAATGTCCTGAGTTCGAATTCTAGTATGTGTGTGTGAGTTTAGTATATTATCGCCCCTCTCAATAAAAAAGGTCTTCAAAAAAAAAAATTACCATGAAGATAATCAAATAATTATTAGCCCATTTGACTTTTTGTGTGTGTGTTTTTGTTAGCTAAGTAAAAAATGATGGAAAGTGGATGATGAGAAAGATAAGAAAGTCATGAAGGAGAAAAACTTGCATCGCACGAGATAACACTCTTTTGTTGTTTTCAATCAATTACATTCCACTACGCGATAAAGATTCTACATACTGTAGCGTGATTGGATGAGGATAGCGAAACAGTGTTATCCTAGTGACATGCAAGTTCTTATCATAATGGAGGAATGTATGAAACAAAAATTCAAAAAGGAAAATAATAATTTTTTGGAGTAAAAAGATCCTCTCACAACTACCCTTCCTCTAAAATAGAACTAAGGGCCCATTTGGTTCACAAATTGAACTTCTTGAGCCAAATGGTTGTTTGGTTCAAAGTTTAGGAGTTTGGGAATGAATTTGAAATTGCATTCCCATGTTTGGTAAGTGCACTCTTGTAAATGTAATTTTGGGCTCATGGATATGAACTTCCCATGTATGAAGAATTTCATACCCTTGGCTTAGCTTGGGAATCTTTTTCCCCCACCTAGGAAAGCATTTAATGAAACTTTTTAGGACTAAATTACCCCCGCTAACATTTTCTACTAGTAGCAATGGATCGTTTCGTATCGGTTTAAGGTACTAAACAGGTTAAAAATCTTCAACTCGAATACGCCCCATTTATTACATGGGTACACAATCTCCAATCTTAACACGACTCGTTTATTACACTGTTAACACTGCACAACCTGTGTAACTTATTTATTAGATAAGTTCATTTAAAATATTATTTAGGTTTAACATTGTTTACCTGTTTAACCTATTTAGCATATTTAAATCTGTTAACCTATTAAGCTCATGTAATCTATTAAATATTTATATTTATCAATAATAATAACACTGATATATATATATATATACATTAAAACACTTATAACAATATTAAAAATATTATACAAAAGTATAAATTTAATGTTAAAAATATAATTTAATTACATATAAAATTTAAAATAATAAACTAATAAAATAAATAGGTTGAAACGACCTGTTTATTAAACGAGTTAAGTAGGTTAATATATGGGTTGACATGTTGACCCTAAACTCACCTTTTTATTAATCGTGTCTTAGCGGGTTAACCTGAATTTGACCCAAAAAAATTTATCGGGTGCGTTTCAAAGTGTTCATTGGGCTAAGTCGGAAATTGTCACCCCTATAATTTTCTAATATCACTTTTGACCCTTAGAAACAAATTGTTAAAGTTTAATAACTTTTAATAAAAATCAAATTAAAGCTATGGTTGAAAAAATGTACAATTTTTCATTCTTAATTTTGCAAAACCCAAACATGGGAATAGGAGAAAATAAGGGCCCGTCTGGTAACGTTTTCTAAGAATATTTTTAGAGAATGAAAACGAGAAAACAAATTTGCATTTTCAGGATTCGAGAATGCGTCTGGTAGATTAATTTGAAAACAAATTTAAGAAATAAAAACAGTGAAAATGTATATGATATTACAATTTGAGAATAATAATATGTGAGTTTTTTTTTTCAAGTGTATTTTTGCTAATGTCTGTTAAAAAAAAAAAATTAAAAAACAATAATAAAATTTTAATGTAAAAAAACCTAGAATTATCTTTAATATTTGAGTAATGCTATTTGGACACACAACATTGACACACTTAGTTGACACCTGCTGATGTGTCAATGTATCATTCGCTGAACAGAAAACGAGGAGAAAATAAGAGCAAATGAAACATTGACACATCAGCGGGTGTCACTAAGTGTGTCAATATTGTGTGTCCAAATAGCATTACTCTTAATATTTAGTGAAAATGATAAATAAAAAAGTTGAATTTTGTTGGTTAATTGATACACTGAACAAGTATACTTCTCCCACCTTCTCTATTTTTTTTTTTAATCAAATCCTTTTTTTTCTGGCTGAATGTTTCACTAGTATTATGTTAACAAGATTAAAACTAAAACTAAACAAAAAATCACACTCAGTTTCTTTTTCTTTTTCTTCCTTTACTCTTTTCTCTCTCTCTCTCTCTCTCTTCCTCTTTCTCATGCAAGCTCTATCATTTCTCCCTTTGCCTCTTTCTCACACTCTCTCTTTGGTTCTCTCTCTTCTTCTTCCTCTCTCTGATTCTTTTTTCTTTTTTTTTGTTTAAACCATGAGGTGGTCCTGGATGGGCCCCAACTATGGGTGGTACCTTTAAGCCTTAACCACAACCCAGACTAACCCCCACTCACACCGGGTCGGCCCGTAAGGGGTAAAGTATTGGCCAAAGTGGTGACTCTGTACGAGAGCAGGGATTGAACCCCTGACCTCTTTTAAGGAATGAGAGTGCCGAACCACTCACACCAACCACCTTGGGTTCTCTCTCTGATTCTTTCAATTCTTCTTCCTCTCTATGTTTTTTTTCTCTACGTCTTCCTTTCTTTTTTTCGCATTCTCTTTTTCTCTCAGTTTCAGATTTGTGTGATTATGGTTTTTTTTTTCCTCGAAATTTTGGGGCTAATTATGCTTGAAAGGAAGAGATTTGACTGTTTTGGGATTTAATTTGATTGGATTATTTGCTCATTTGATAGAGAAGAGTCGGCTTTGATCATAGACTAAAAACGAAAAAGCTGAAAATGACTTTTTGGCGTTTTCAATTTTCGCACATGAGTTTGGATTTGATTTTAGAAAATATAGTTGAGTGTTTTGGATAACACTCCACCGAACACTTATTTTTTTAAAAATGAAAACGGAAAATGAAAATGGGGTTGTGAAAACGTAACCAAACGTCCCTTAAGCTTTCATGATCTTCATTTTCTAGTGTTCTCAAACATGGACATGAGCATCATCCATTCCTATCTCTTGGGATTAGACATCGGTAATTCATTTGTAAGAAGTTCAATATGCAAACCAAAAAGACCAAAAGTTACCAACTAGAAAATTATAAATCTAGTTATATTTTGGTGTGGACGATCTTGAAGATGTATTTGAGAAATTAACAATTTGTACCATAATATCATAGTGTCCTTACTTAGCTTAAAATGAGGGCATCCTTATAAGTGATTTGAATTTAAGACATGTTTTAATATTGGGAAGAATATAGCACTATACCAAATGTTTATTGACAGAGTTCCCTAACTTTGGAGGGTTAAACATATTTAACTTATAAAACAATTAATGTTATAGTTGTATGATAATGTCCCAAAAAATATTATATATATATATATATATATCTTCTCACCATGATGAAGCATCCCATGCCTAAGCACACCTCCTCATCATGATGAAGGCATGACTGGACATTTTCAAAACATGGGATTAGGGATATTTGCTTTCCCTTCTTCTTCTATAAATACTCTCCACCTACATTCAAACAAGGGTAATAACTTATCTAATCTCAAACACTCTGTCCATTTGCTTTCTCAAACACTTATTTGATCCACTCTGACTTAGGCATTAGAGAGGGTTGGTAGGTGATACACTAGTACCTCTTTGGTGAATTGTACTCCTACTTGTGCGAATCATTTGGGGCAGAAGAAGAATCCCCACCTACATTCAAACAAGGGTAATAACTTATCTAATCTCAAAAACTCTGTCCATTTGCTTTCTCAAACACTTATTTGATCCACTTTGACTTAGGCATTAGAGAGGGTTGGTAGGTGATACACTAGTACCTCTTTGGTGAATTGTACTCCTACTTGTGCGAATCATTTGGGGCAGAAGAAGAATCCCATATGAATCAAAACCGACTTGATTCACATTAGACTGCCCTGATCTAAGTCCTAAATTGACCACCTAATCCTGACCAGCCAACAAAGAAAAGTATATACATAGTGAAAATTGAGTTCTTTGGTATAGATACACACCAAAACTTAAGAAAATTTGCATAACATTTATAAACTTGGTTAAAAATTTGTAAGGACCACCTTGGTTCTAAGGGCGAATGTGTACCCCTAGACCTAAGGTGGCTCTTCGTATTGAAATTCATATTATCAAATTATTAATGGGACAATAATTCGTGATAAAAAAATATATATCTTATTAATAATTCATATCAACAATGCAACAATGTAACATACAAGACTTTTAACAAAAGGTATTTTTTTTTCTAATATTTGTTCATAATTATGATTTTCATTAAAAGGGTTCCATGGAAACAAAAAAATTCCTTTGAGCCGCCTCACTTGACTAAGTAACAAAGTGAAAGAAATTGAGAAAATGAATAGTATATTAAATCGTCAAAATATTTGGGTGTGAGACTCGGACCGCAACGCTGCGTCCAAGAATGATCATGGCGCTGACGTGGTAGAGGGGATCGAAGTACCAGAATTATTTGGATGCCGCATGTGGGGCCAGTATGCGCGGATTCTCCTTTTTGAGTTCATAGTACAAACTTATCGGCTTCACGTGCTTTGGAGGAAATCTTTCTTGTTGGATAAACATTTTTTTTTTATAACTATATTTGTTTGGTCAACAAAAATTAAATACTAAAAATGAAAGTAAAAAAATGAGCCTATGAGCTAGACCTAGGACTTTATGTAGGTATCTAAGTCCCTCACCAATTGAAAAATTATATAATAGAATACTACGGTAATATGGTCACGTGGTTTTATTGTACACGTGTTATAATTTGAGTATGCGTTATGGTTTATTTTCCCTCATTTTAGGGAATAGTATCTATAAATATCCACTTATATTATAACACGTGTATAATATGTACCACATGACCGTACTTCCGTGGTATTCTATAATCTCTCCACAAATTGAAACATATATATTAAAAAATGATTTACTTGTGCAACATTTTTCTTATGTCAACCATGGTGCAAACATTTTTCACCAAAATGAATCTCAACGTTTTACTTTCCACAACTTTTCTCGAATTTATAAAATGAAAATGAAATTTGTTCTCAACTTTAGATGAAGTAAAGAATATAAATGTCAAAATTTACCTTTATCTAAAACTAAATTTTCTCTTTTTCTCGAGACTTTATTTGGTTTATTTTTCTAGTATTATGTTTTATTGAAAAATGGAATCCTTTTTCCATTACCCTATCTAAAACTAAGGTTTGGACCATCATGAAATAATTGTATGCCCCTACAAAACCACTGAAGATATAATACTCTGTTTTTTTAGGAAGGAGAGGAGAGGGGGTGGGGAGCTCTAAATAATGACACAATACTTGATATGTAGTTAGTCCTAATTAATATAACATTATGTGGAGATCATTGATTAGAACCATATTTATCTCATTTCCTTCTAATTTAGCTAAATCGTGTTTGCAGTCTAGCTTAATGGAAAATGACATTGACTTATAGACTAGTGGTCTCAAGTTCAAACTCCTGTGATATCTTAGCAGTGTGTCTTTGAGAAGCCCTCTTCCCCTTATAGTTTTGACTATCGTTTGTATTTAAAAAAAATTCACATTTGCAATCAATAAGTTAGGGGTGTATGTCGGTTCAAAACCAATACAATTTAGTCAATCTTCATCCGATCCAATATAGATTGGATTGTGATTTTTTCAATCCGATCCAATCATATTAGATGTTTAAGTTCAATCCGATCAGGTCCAAATGATATTGGATTGAATTAGACTAAATGATCAGTATTAATAATGAAAAAAAAATACAATAATGAAATATTAAACATTTATAGATATCTTACAAACCCCTAGCAAATCATCAAGTAAACCCCATTTTAATGAGAAGATGGGAAATCCCTTTCTGAACAACTAGCTTAAGCCCAAAAAATAAACTCCACAATTCAGCCACAAGAGCTTGCCCTTTCCCCAAATTCACAACAAGACTACCTATCTAGTCACCACAAGAATTTCTTAGAACACTCCCTGCACTAACATTCCCAAAGGCATTTCTCCTAGACCCATCCACATTTAATTTGAACTAGCCAAATTCCAGCAAATTCAGATGTCTCTTTGGGAGGTAGACTAACACTGAAAAGCTTTTGAAGGAGAAGAAGCTGAAACTTCTGAAGGTGTTTGTTATAAATGATTATTATGTCACTAATTCCACAATAAATAGGAAAGGGAAGATAAGAAAATTCAATTAAGGGGCTGAGAAAGAAAAATGGCTACTGTGCAATTAATTTCATGATGAATGGATAAAATGTTTTTTGGGGGTCAAAAAGATAACAAATGGATATTATCAAGGGTAAAATAGGCATTGAGAAAAATCAACTTATCTAGCTAAAACAATCAGCTGACACATCATCACGACCATTAATTCAAATTTTGTAATAAACCCACAAATGGGTCTAAATTGATCTTTAAAAAATCCATGGGCTTTCCCCAATAAATGCTTGAAATTTTGGGTTAATATTTAATTTCCTATTAAAATTTCCAAATTTTGTATTTACAATTTCTATCATTATTACTAACATCAAATCTTTTGCTTTTTGATACTTGATATTTCGATTGTAGCTAGTTTTTAATACCTCAGTTCCATGATACCTCCCAAATTAACTATTTTCTATTTTTATAAAGGAATTGAAAACTGCATAGAATTCTAAAATGACAGAATTTAGATCTCCATCGTTTAAATTTCTGCCAATTAATAATTTTAGTGTTCGGATTTATGTATGTCGAATTTTGTAAATGATAGAAATTACAAATTCCCGCTCAATGGCAATTGTGAAATGACATATCTTTTGGTGGAAATTAAACTCCATAATCTTGATCTCCAATTTTCACTATTTTTTTTCCGCACGTCATTTATTAAGTTCCGTCCTTAAGTTGCCAAACAATAAAAATATCAATTTCTTCTATTTATTTAATGACTTTTAGCTAAATGCTGAATTATTTTCCTTCATCCGAATAGTGGATAAAGATTTGAAACAAAGTGAAGAAGTCCTATAAAAAGAAGTACTTGTGATTTTATCTCTTCTATGCATGTGAGGTTTAAGAGGATTTTACATTTGGGAAATCTTGTGAGGTTATGTACCACCTTTATCTTAGATTCGAGTTTTACCCTTCTCCACCTTTGAATCCGGTTAGAAAATAGACCCTGAGAATAAGGAGCTTCTAGAGCATGAATAAGAGTCATGAATAAGAGTCATGAAGAAGAAAGAGAGGGTCCCATCCCCATTTATTTACTCTTTGGGTTAATTACAAATTTCTCCCATAAATTATTGTAGTTGTTTCACTTTTCATCATTAATTTGTTTTTCGTCTCAAGCTAATCCCTACTATATTAATGAAGACAAATTGTAAGTTACAAAAATTGACAAAAGTGGTCACGTTAAGGCCTAAATGAGCAAAGGACCCCTAGTGTAGTGGTTTGGAGTAATTACTCTGTCAAGCAAGATCCTGGGTTCGAGTCCTAGCATTTGTATTGTGTGTGTGAGTTTAGTATATTATCGCCCATCTCAGTAGGAAAGGTCCCAAAAAAAACAAGCCTAAACGCAATGTAGATTGGCTTGAGTTTCAAGCGAAACCACCACTCACCAACCTATCGGTTTGAACATCCTTTAGAAACAAAAACCATTCGGAAGATGGTGCAAACTGTTGACCTAATAAGGTGGAATGTAAAATTAGCTTGTCCATTAATTTTGTTGTTGTTGATGTTATAATGGAAGGAATCAAGACATAACATAATCCTAATCATAGTCTAAAATATTGATAATATCGGTGAAATATCGAAGATATTATCGTTTTTTCGGGTCACGGATATTTCGGAACGTATCCATATACATATCGTATAAATATCGATAATATCGGAAAATATTGAAGTCGATAATTTTACTCACACTTCAGCAATATTTTGTCAAAATATCGCTATAATATCATTATAATATCAAAAATATTGAAAATATTGATGTAATGAAAAAAATAAAAATAAAAAGACACAAAGCGCACACACAAAGGGGATTCAAACCCCTGCCATTTCACTCCTCCAACGCCTTGACCACCATGTTGCCTATGTTTTTGTGATAATACGCAAAAGGGAACTCTATGTGGTACTAAGTCACTTATGTATCTTACCATGCAATGTATAAAGTGTATAATATT
This sequence comes from Prunus avium, assembly GCF_002207925.1. The sequence continues at coordinate 329,175 of NW_018922897.1, forward strand.
GTAGTAAATCATCATGTTGTGTTTAATCTTCTTTCATTGATTACTACATATTTTCTACACTCACAGTGTTTGCCAACTCACTGTATAATCAACTTAAATAAATTAAACTCATTATGCAATGCATCTCTTTCCAATTTTTTGTGATAAACTAATAGATAATTGACTAAATAAACATCTTCCAAAGTTTCAATAAAAATTTCCAAGTTTTTCTTACAATTTTCGTTGTTTTTATTCAATTTTTATCGATATCGATAATATCTCAATATTCCCATCGAAATTTCCGTATTTTTGGACTACCGATATTTTCGATACCATTGATATTTTAAACCTTGATCCTAATTCATTTAGCCACTAGAACCCACTTGGGCAAAACTTAAGGACTTGGTTGTCTACCTTTTTGGTCTTTTAAGTATAACAACCCAATTCTAACTAGATATTCTTAACTTATTGAGTCTTAGTAATTTAATGGATTCTCAATTTTGTCATGACATACTTCCAACTTACATTTGATCTAGTAATATATCACTTATCAATAAATAAATAAAAAGTAATCATACATCAATGGTTTGAGAATCAGGCTCGAGTAGTGTGACAAACTTGCAAGCCTAATATGTGGACAATACATATTAGGTGACATGGGAGCACATGTGGATAACTCACTACGATTTCATGAAGGAAGTTGAGACTCCACCTAAAACTAATTGGTAATGAGGTGAGTAAGTCAACTCCTTATAAGCCCATACTAAATCCCTAACTTTTTAATGTGGGACAAAGATTCTCAACACACTTGAGGTCTTTCGAATCATTCCTCCCCTAATATTGATGGAAATTTCAATTGAAAGTTTTATCATATATAACTAATAACAATTGCTGAGAAAAAAATGTAACAAGGAAAACAATTTGGGAAATGGGGTCTGTTGTTGTCGGATTCAGCTCTGCAAAAATTGATTCAGTTGCATCCTCAACTTGTGATACTCGCAAGTGCACGAATCGTTGGAAGAACACCAAGCCATAACATAAGCATCCCAACTAAGATTGCAAACTCAGAATAAAAAAAAAGAAAGATAAAGCTTGAAAAAACCAAGTCATAACAATACAAATAAAACTCTCACAAAAGATAGATGAAAAGCTCTCACAAAATGAGATGTGAAAACTACACAGAGAACTCAAAAAGTCTTTTGTGACTTATTCCAAACATAAAAAAAAACCGCAAAAAGGATGGTGGTGGAGATTCGACATCAAAACGCAGGTGGAGATCCAATGTCGAGACGTAGTAGCCTGTGATAGTTGGAGGAAAATCATAACAAAATGAAGACAAATAGGAAAAACCTTTTGTCTTTGAAAAAAAGGGAAAGAAAGAGAGAGGAAGATAGGAGGGGGGAGGGGAGAGGAGAGGAAGAATAGTGGCTTCCTCCCCCTCAAAGTGAAAACAACTCGAGGAATATTTTTTGGAAGAGAGGGAGCTAGAGTTTTTTTAATAAGTTTATCTTAATATTTTATCAAATACAATATTTCATTAGATTTATTATCTAATTGGTAATTAGTATGTCTCTTTATGCTTCATCGGCTATGAGATGTGGACGTGAAAGCGACATTCACTTGCATTTGTGATTTGTTATAGATAAGAATATGGTCCCCATATTTAACTTTGGAGATTTGGGTTTTGTACGGCTAAGATTGCTCCCTTTTAATTTCTCTCTAAATCGGCCAAATCCATCAACAAGAGACCAAACAAAGATGCCCCCACAAAAGAAAAGGACGTGTTAATTTGGTGGGTAGGCCAAATGCCAAAAATGCTCTTAACTAAACACCTCAATTTTTTTTGTTAGGAATATGACATGGAAATTTGGCCGGCTCTATGCTCTATATATATTGGCACCCTATCATGGGGACCAAAGTGGGTTCTCCATTCCATCATGGATATGACACTTGTTTAATCGTCATTGCATAGACGGTTGAGATTCACTTCATGTATTATTCTGTTTTTAAAGATTTGATAAATAAATTAAAAATTAGGTTTTGGGTTGGTATGTAGAGTAAATTACCAGTTTCCAACTAATACAAATTTGGCTAATGGGGTTTAGCCCAATGTAAATGAGCACTGACTTGCAGATCAGTAATCTCAAGTTCAAACCCATATAGCACCTCGGTAGTGCGTGTATAAAAAATACTTCACCCGTTTCCTAACTTTGACAAACAAAAAACAGAAGAAAATAAATTTAAAAAAAATACAAATGTGGGTCTTTGCCTGCCCAAAAATGCCAACAGAGGAAAAAAAACAAAGAACAGATAAACATGGGTCTTGCAGCACCGTATGGGCCTGGCCCCAAGCAGAAGCCTGTACCAGATATGATCCATCTAACGCTATTTTGTTTTTAAAAAGGACAGAGAGAAAAAACCTCTTTAATGAGAATTCATTTAATCATTTCTTATAGCAAGTAAATTCATATCAGTAATATGATTAGGTGTTGATGATTCTAGAATGTGTGTTATTTTCAATTGGTTTTATTTCTCTGGTACTTGTAAATATAATTTATGTAGTAAATTTTTTGAGAAGTTAGCAATGCAACACTGAACAATTTCAAGACAGAGAGAAGTTAGCAATGCAAGTTCTGAAGAAGTGACAGGTTTAGTAAGGTGAAGATGATCAAAATTTAAATGACTGTATATGACTAGCCATGGGCAAGTATGATGCTGGCCGAAGAAAAAGAAAAAGGATAAGTATGATGGGTGATTGGTTTAATGGAGAAAAAATTATCTAGATCACGTGACGAGAGAAATAGAAAGATGGGACATATGAAATCGTTTCAATTCTCGGTTTGGCTGAGTAAGCTTGTGATGTGGCAGAGTTTGGGAGAAACTGTTAGGACAGTTGGGTACTTAAAAGAAAGAATTGTATGAGTAAAAATGCAATGCATATTTTCAGTACACAAGCTTTCCTGTGAGAGAAGAGACTCACACCATTACACACACATATTACCATTAAGATGCTCCCTGAATGTAGTGACTACTAACAATACATCTCGTCCCTCATCTTCCTGAAGCTCTGCTGATATTTTCTTCAATATGGCATGCATCGCATACCACACACGCCAAACCAGTCAAACTGTGGATTTTTGGATCAGTTGTGGACTTGGGGTGCGAAGAGAGGGTGATGTGGTTATTGTGAGACATTGGAGTAGACTAAATCCTTATTCCCAATGACCGTGCTATTAGAAATTTCTTAAAAAAATTAGGGGTGGAATTTTTGCTAATTGAAGTTTTCTTATGGTACTCGACTTGGGTCATTTGCTTGTTCTCCCCCATTTCTCCATACGATGAGAAATTATAGTTTCAAACCAACTTGAATTTTGTTTTTTTTTCATATCTAATTAATATCTAGTTATATAATTAGATTGAAAAAGATTATCAATTATAGAGCTGTGTGTATGAGTTGAATGAGAAACATCCTCAAAACCAGCCACAACTAATGAAGGAAGAAATTGATAGAGCTGTGTGTATGAGTATGTAATTCAAGTTCAAAGCGCCAAAACTAATGAAAAATCCATCCACATTCAAAACCAGCCATTGTGTTCCAATCATGACCTCATTCTTCTTCTTCTTTTCAGTAAAGTCTGAACATTTTTTTTCCTCCATCCTTTAAATACTCATGACCCTGTTTTGTAGAGTTATCATGTACAATGCTCAAACTCCTTTCATGTAGTGCATGAATGAATGCCTTGTGTTGTACATGCCTGAACCACCCTCGTGTAGGGCTTGAAACCCTATCGCTAGCACTCTTTTATATAATTTAATTGAAAGATTATTGCATCTATAAGCACACTAGAATTCTATAGCATACAATTTTTTTTTTCCAATAATCATTGTGCAATAAAAATTTGGTTTTTCTCTTTGCAATTGATAAATAAGCAATTTCCAAAGAAATGTTTCGCAATTATTTAAGTACCTACGCCTCAAAGTTATTAGTAGTGAACTACCTACTTTATTTATTTATTGTAGATTGTTAGGGTGACACATTTTTCATCCACATCCACAGTTCCTATCTTGCTGCACAAACCTAATATGGCTACGCAGAGATCAGCTAGAGGCAGTAAAAAGAGCACTGAAGCAGCCCTACGCAGAAGAAGACATTGGTTTGAATTATTGAAGATGCACAACTTTTGACATCACGGGCTTAGCAGTTGAACAACTCAAAGCCCTCAGTCTCGCGAAGGGGCCCATTTTGTTATGGTATCCGATGGTCCATTCAAAGCTCTTGATAGGGTTGAAAATTTGAAAAATCCTTCGAATTTTTTTCAAGTATTTTCTCAGAAAATACAGTTCAGTGGGTCCATTGCAATGGAGAATCAGAGAGTGGAGGAAAGCTATTTTTATTGCACTGCATGCAGCTCATGAAGCTTTTGCCTTTTTGGCATTCTTGTAGGCTGTAGCCTTTTCAGAATAAGCACACTAGAATTCTAGCATACAATTTTTTTTTTTCCAATAATCATTGTGCAATAAAAATTTGGTTTTTCTTTTTGCAATTGATAAATAAGCAATTTCCAAAGAAATGTTTCGCAATTATTTAAGTACCTACGCCTCAAAGTTATTAGTAGTGAACTACCTACTTTATTTATTTATTGTAGATTGTTAGGGTGATACATTTTTCATCCACGTCCGCAGTTCCTATCTTGCTGCACAAACCTAATATGGCTACGCAGAGATCAGCTAGAGGCAGTAAAAAGAGCACTGAAGCAGCCCTACGCAGAAGAAGACATTGGTTTGAATTATTGAAGATGCACAACTTTTGACATCACGGGCTTAGCAGTTGAACAACTCAAAGCCCTCAGTCTCGCGAAGGGGCCCATTTTGTTATGGTATCCGATGGTCCATTCAAAGCTCTTGATAGGGTTGAAAATTTGAAAAATCCTTCGAATTTTTTTCAAGTATTTTCTCAGAAAATACAGTTCAGTGGGTCCATTGCAATGGAGAATCAGAGAGTGGAGGAAAGCTATTTTTATTGCACTGCATGCAGCTCATGAAGCTTTTGCCTTTTTGGCATTCTTGTAGGCTGTAGCCTTTTCAGAAAAAAGAAAAGCAGGAAGCAAAAGATGAAGAGAATCTCTCTCTCTCCTTTTTTTTCTGTTTTTTTTTTGTTATGGCTTTGGAGATTATCTTCTTGTTCTTTTAAACTGATCGATATCAGATGTGGGTGGGTGAGTCTGTGACCTCTGTGTGAGTTGTCTATTTTGTTAATCATGTAAAGCTTGACTTCATGGAAGGACAGCTGGGCCTCCTCCTCCAAAAATTTTGTCGTGGTTTTATGATATATCATAATTAATAGGATTTCAGATCAACTTCTCTGCTCTCGGTTCTTAGATCCAATGCTTTTCTACACTTTGCTTGCTGTGTTTTTTAATCAATTGCATCATTACATAGGAGATATTTCACCTTCCACATATCCCAACTTTTAACCTTTTTTTCTCCGTCTTGAATCATCTCATATGCCAGTTGATTAGGACAGTGAATCCGTCTCTTACATTCAAGTTCGAATCTTTTTTTTTCTCTTCATAAATTAGATTAATTTATAGTAATTTAAGCTATCGATTGTTATTAAAAAAAAACATTATATCAGTGTTCTTTCCTTGTTAATTAAGTAATCGTTGTAGGGTTTGGGTGATAGAACGAGCATATGAGGGGCTTCTGGATTAAAGTGGGATGAAGAAGTGGATGGGGTGAGCTGTATTTGGGTGGGAAACTTTATATTTCATTTTAAATCTTTTCTTAAAAACAGAAACGCCAAACATTGACAGTGGGTATATCACATACTACTAAACCCTAATTTACACGTAAAAGTGAAATAAATTTATTATGTCCTCCACAAAAATAAAAAAGACGCAAATTGATTAAATTTTAAATATTACACCTGGACCGTGCGACCATGCTCTCACTACAAGATTAGGGGTCGTGCTAGGGAGATCAATTTGGGATACCAACTTATGTACCAACTCTCTAATAGTTGTGGAGCTCACTAATACAATGGATCCCACGCTCTATTAGAGAGTTGGTATATAAGTTGGTATCCCAAGTTGGTCTCCTTAACATTTTCCAAAGATGAGTGCTCCCATGGATTTTGGTCACACCCAGCCTCACGGTTGGTCCATATCATGCGAGTGTGTTGCCGGGACCGTATACGACAGCCGCACATAAGAATCTCCCCTATAAAGACATATGAAATTAATAAATAAATAAAAGATTCATTGGAATGCAAAATATTAGAAGTGTGCAGAATATTTTAAAGAAAAGATAGGCTGTAACTTTTACAATGGCTAAAATAGTTGGATTCACGTGTGGAATATACCGGGTGCTTTTCCCTCATTTCTTTTTATCTCCCATGGGAAAAATAAAAATAAAAAGGAAAAAGAAGAAGAGAGAATTGGGTGCTTTTCTTTTCTATAAAATATTATGTTGACGTAAGGAAATAAGCGAGCCTAGTCTACCCAATACAAACATGACATGTGGCCATATCCCTCTACGTAGGGCCAGGCCTTATAGTACACCTCAGAGACCCAACCACGAGAGGCGCTCTAGTCATACAAATGACAAATCACCAACATGTGGTACGACCATTGAGCTCCTAGGATTTGACTAAAATACTAGCAATTCATCGACCTTCTGACTCGAGCAAAGGCGAGTCGATCAATAGTGACGCCGGGCCTTATAGTACACCTCAGAGACCCAACCACGAGAGGCGCTCTAGTCATACAAATGACAAATCACCTACTTGTGGTCCGATATTGAGCTCCTAGGATTTGACTAAAATACTAGCAATTCATCGACCTTCTGACTCGAGCAAAGGCGAGTCGATCAATAGTGACCGTCAGTCATCACGATTCCGCCCGTTACAGAAATTTTCAACTGATACCTTAGCTTGAGAACTTAATCGAGAACGAATACTTATCCTACGCTTGGCCATGGGAGAGCCATGTCGATGATAAGACCCGCCTTAAAGAAGGAGTACATAACCCTTCGGAGCCGTCGCCTCTATTACCTCCGATTCCACATATAAGATGGCTATTCACTCCTATGCGTGATGTAACATGAGTTAGAGGCTACTATGTGCATTGCCACTATAAACATCATCAGGTACTCATAACTGCTAAGTGACAGCATCGCATTGGTCCTCAGCTCAGACACAACGAGCGATCAGGACTAATGTGATGTGACAGGAGTTAGAGGCTACTCTGTGCATTGCCCCTATAAAACAACATAAGGTACTCATAACGGCTAAGTAACGGCATCCTATTGGTCCTCAATTCAGGTATAACAGGCGGTTAGAACTGACGTGATTGGCTCAATAAGCCGAGCCACTCTAGACAACTCTAGAAATATCCCATGTACCTATATAAATAGAAGGTAAAAGGGCACCGGCTCCTTAATAGAAACATAGCTCAATTCATGTGGAATACACTCGTAAACTTATTTGCTAATATCAATCAGAGAATACTTTTCCAATCCTTCTAGTGTGCTTCCTTTCTGTCGTCACTCGAGCCGTCTTAATCTTCACATCCCACTAATAGTAGGTAGTCAAAGTCCTTACGTTGACTACTGAATTTTCACTGGTTAACATATTCTTTATTAATTTTTTGGGAATATTCTTTATTTGAATGAAGCCAAGTAAAGTATGTGTAACTTTTTACTTTTTTTTTCGGCCGTGCGTAAATGTTTGTTTACTTTGTAAAAAAAGAAAAAGAAACAATTAATCCTGAAAACCCTTTTAGTAAGCCAAAATCTTTGCTTTCACTCACTACCATACAATTCTCTTCAGTCTTTCTTTACCAACATGGTTACTCTGCCTCTTCTCCAGCTACTATTTGTCACCATCTCCGGCTACATCAACCCCCCCACCTTCCACTTTCTCACTTTTCTTCAGTAGAATGTTTTCAGTTTAAGCAGCTTCATCCCAATCCTTCTCCGTTTCAACCCATTGCCTACTCTCAGTCTGTCCCACTTGTTCTCTCTTATCCACACAGCTTTTGGCCCCTGGTTTTCGTTTCTTCAACTGTCCAAGAAGAAACCCATTGTCTGTTTTCAGTGTTCAAGTTTCTGTCTTCGGGTCCTCTAAGGAAAAGTAGCCCTTGAAAAGCTTTCCAGGAAAATAAGTAAAATCCTTCTTCAAGCAGAATTTTGAATTTTTTTAGGAGGCAGTCATCTTGGAATGATTCTACTTGGAGATAAGCTGGTTAGTAAATGTTTAAAGTTTCATTTTTTTTCTTTTCCAAATTTCACTCAGTCATAGTATAAGTGAGAAACAAATCCATTTCATATTTGTTTTAGTTGCTGCCAATCTATGGTTTTAATCCATAGAAGAAGCTTGTTCCAGAAATGGTGTTTTCTCAATTTCTTGTACTTTTTTGGGGCAGATTTCTCAATTTCTTGCGTAGTTTGTGATTTTGTAGATTTCCTACATTTATCATCTTTTTAATATTCAGAGATGATGTATCTGCAGCATCATTGTCCAGAGTCTTAAACCTTTTAAGCCCTGAAAGTGATTGCTTTGCCTAATTTGGGTCCCATTTATATCCAGGAATCAATTCAACGCCCACTTTATAATCCCCTAAAATTCCAATTTTTTTACTCCTTTACAGCTCATTTTTTGTCACTTACGTTCTCCAGCTTCAATCACTTAGTCAATCTCTGTTTGATTCTACAAATATTGACTGCTCACATGTCAGTCTTCTTATGGCCCTTAGAAATAATCATGGGATGTTTCTGAGATGGTCATGGTGGCAATCCACACCGGCTTGTTGAATTTCTGGGATTTAGACTGTCTTTTCAGGTACTGAATTCTGAATATTCTGTTCTTTCTTGAATTGCAGGAAATTCATTTTGGTTGTTTTTTCTTTGAGTTTATGATAGAAAGTTTTGAACTTCAATCTTCATTTGGCCTAGAAACGCTGAAATCTATCCAATGCCTACGATTTTCTTTTTCTTTCTCTGTCTCTGAGTTGTCTTTATTCCTGCCATTTTAACTTTGCAGTGGGCTTAGTCTTGAAAAGGTTGGAACTAGCCAACCTTTTTTTCCTTCACATGCTTCTATATTTCTACTCTTAAATTTCCTAGTGATTCAGTGCTTAATGGCAGGCATTGTTAGGAATAAAATTCCGTTACTTTAGCAATTGTATCTTACCGTATTTGTATTACACTCCACCTTTCGTGGGTCGACCACAATTATAGCCTAGATTAGATTATAGCCTAATATAGTTTATTGTAATCTCCATATATACTTGTGTCCTTTACAGCAAATTACTCAAAGGAAAATGTTCATATATCTTTTCCCACTTTGATTCAAAGGCATAGTACTCATTTATTGTTTTTTGTAGGATCTATAAGCATATTCAGATATGCCTGAACAGGACAGACATCTCCTCAAATTGTGTTTCTTGCTATGTATCTTTGCTGGGTTCCTGCTACATTCTCTTGGCGCTTCAGAGATTCCCTTGGATTCAAAACTTTCTATAGTTGATAAAGACATGTGGGTCTCTCCAAATGGTGATTTTGCATTTGGAATTTTTAACAGTCCAGATGAGCCAAACTATAGTGTTGGGATCCGTTCCAATTTGAAGTCTATTCCGCTTGATAAACAAATTGTGGTGTGGATTGCTGGAGCTGATCTTATTCTTGGTAACAATTCTTATGTCCAACTGACCCAGGATGGTGAACTAATTTTATTCGATTCCTTGAAGGGAGTGATATGGAGCAGTAAAACAAGGCAGTTATCTGTTGTTTCAGCTGCTCTGTATGACAATGGAAATCTTGTCCTATTGAATAAAGAGAAACATATTGTTTGGCAAAGTTTTGATACACCTTCTGACACACTTCTTCCTGGACAGAATTTCTCTATGTTTAAAACACTCCGAGCTGCAAGCAAGAATTCTGTGTCCAGTTACTACACTCTTTTCATGGATGCTTCTGGTCAGTTGCAACTGCGATGGGAAAGTCATGTCATCTATTGGACAAGTGGAAGCCCTTCTAGTTCGAACCTCAGTGCTTTCCTCACCTCTGATGGAGCCCTACAACTCCGCGACCAAAACTTGAAACCTGTTTGGTCACTGTTTGGAGAAGATCACAATGACTCTGTAAGTTACAGGTTTCTTAGGCTAGATGTTGATGGTAATCTCCGGTTATACTCATGGGTAGAGCCTTCAAAGTCATGGAGATCAGTCTGGCAGGCTGTTGAGAACCAGTGCAATGTCTTTGCAACCTGTGGCCAACATGGCATCTGTGTCTTTACTGAATCTGGGTCCCCTGATTGCGAATGCCCGTTTAAGCATACAAATGAATCCATTTCCAGATGTTTGATTCCAAATCATCCGTGTGATTCTGGTTCTGACATGCTTAAATATATGCATACTTTCTTGTATGGAATGTATCCACCAACTGATGATTTAGTTGCCGAAGTTAGTTTACAGGAATGTAAGAGTTTGTGCCTGAATGACCCATCTTGTACAGCTGCAACCTTCTCAAATGATGGAACTGCACGGTGCTTAATGAAGAGAACACAGTATGTTACTGGCTATTCAGACCCTTCACTAAGTTCAGTATCTTTTGTGAAGATGTGTGCATATCCATTAGCTGTAAATCCCAATCATGTGACGACCTCCCCTTCTCCACTCGAGCAGTCTCATAAGTTTTGTTTCCCTTGTGTAATTGGAGTAGCCTCAGGAATGTTCGTTGTCTTTGTTTTAGTTCAGTTGGCACTTGGTTTCTGGTTCTTCAGAAGAAGAAATTTGGATAGAAAGAAAGCCGCTTTTGCTTATACCAGCCCCAACTCAAATGGTTTGATTGTGTTATCCTTCTCTGAAATTGAGGAGCTTACAGAGAACTTTAAGCATCAGATTGGGCCAAAGATGTTCAAAGGCGTTCTTCCAAATAAAAAGCCAGTTGCAATCAAAGATCTGAATATAACCATAGAAGAAAGAAAATACCGGAGTGCAGTTTCAAAGATAGGAAGCATTCATCACAAAAACCTTGTGAAACTGCAGGGCTACTGTTGTGAGTTAGATCACAGATTTCTAGTCTATGAATATGCCAAGAATGGTTCTGTGGAGAAATATATAGAAGATCTTAAATTGTGTAAGAAGCTGACTTGGGGAAAGAGATTTGATATATGTTTAAGTGTGGCAAGGGCCATTTGTTATCTACACACAAGCTGTAGGGAATTTATGAGCCATGGAAACTTGAAATGCGAGAATGTGGTATTGGAGGAAAACTTAGAGGCCAAGGTGACTGAATTTGGACTCGGGAAAGTAGTCAGCGAGGCATCGTGCTCTTCTGCAGAGAGAGATGTAGAGGACTTTGGCAAGATGGTGTTGGTATTGGTAAGTGGGTGCAGAGGAGTTGGGGACCTTTGTGAGTGGGCATACAAAGAGTGGATGGAAGGGCGTCCAGAGAATGTGGTAGATAAAAGAATAAGTGGTGGGTTTAATCTGCAAGAGCTGGAACGTTCTTTAAGAATTGCATTTTGGTGTCTCCAAATTGATGAACGCCGAAGACCTTCAATGAGAGAGGTGGTTAAGGTGTTGGAGGGTACATTGAGTGTTGATCCACCTCCGCCCCCATTTGGTTGTAATGGGCCACTTGAGGAAGAAGAGGAGCCATAGAATCCAGCTATATCGAAAAACTCGTTATTTTTTTGAAATACCTTCAAGAGTTTCAAGCTGTGTATAGTAGGACTAACAACAGAACGAAAATTTGATCTTGTGTTTTCCTTTTTCTTTGAGAGAGAGGCCTAACAAAAGATTTCCTCCCTATCTGGGTTTCCACCATAATGAAATGTCATTTTGTCATATAATGTTTGAATTTCATGTTTAATTTTGAAATATGATTTACATTGTAGTCATATATGCTCTCTTCCAAGGACAAGGAGCGAAATTGGGTTTTTCTCAGGTATGAATTATCATTTGGTTTCCACGATTACATGGCCTATGGCTCTGGGGTTTTTGTATTCTGGTTATACCAGGTGTTGTTTTTCTGGACGCAGAGAGGCTTCTGATTCAGTTCAGCTGGTTATTATCGAAGCTAAAAATAATCACTGTCAGTATAAATTTAATATAGTGTACACCATTTATCTTCAAGTCGTGCTAAAAGATTCAACTCTTCTAGATCTGTGTTTAATAAATAATGTATGAGCTCATGTTCCACACTATCTTTTTATACTTGAAAGTAAAAAAAGTGGTTATAAAACAAGAGTAAAAGATTCCATTTACAAGAGAAAATCAAACAAGTTCATATAAAAATAAACAAATCGTTGTCAGGTTCCTTCTGCAATCCACTACCCTTAATATAAGATGACTGAAGCATCCTGCTCTTTGAGGTGATGATTGATTTTAATTTTTTTTTGGGAAGCACAGCTCGTTTGGTAAACTATAAGAAAATAACTTATTGTTAAAAATTATTGTGAGAGAAAGCTTTAAGGAAAAACAGCTAATGAGGTGCTTTCATTTTCTGATTATGCGAGAATCAATTTCGAAGAGTCGTTGGGTTTAATGATTATGCGGGAATCAGTACCAACAACACTTTTAACAAAAAATTTACCAAACGCCAAACTGCATTCTCCTACAACTGATTTCTCTCACAGTATTTTAACAGCACAGCAATGCCAAACTGGCTAGACTAAGGCCCCGTTTGGGATTGCTTTTTTTGGCCAAAAACCTGCTTCACTTTAAAGTTAAGCAGTTTAAGATGTTTGGTAAAAAGAAAATATCCCGATTATTTTAAAAGCAATGGCCTTTTGACAGCAGCTTTTAAAAGCAGACTCTGGGTTGCTTTTCAAAGCTGCTTTCAAAAGAAGCATATATGAACATTTAATAAATTTTTTTAATTCCCAAAATACCATCATTCATTTTAAAAAATGAC